>JZKD02S1774976.1:80855-105520 GCA_000966675.3 Picea glauca
CATCTTCATTATAGCAGGTTCCTCTATTCATGAATAAAAGCATATTTGAGATGTTTTGGCTTGTCTATCATATTGCATATGGTTGAGGTATGTTCCATGGTTGTCTCTTCTTGTTATTTTCTACAAACATTCATATAACACATCAATAAACCCTAAGGCCAAAATCAAGAGTCCATTCAGCAAGTAAACACATCAAAACAAGTAATTCAACAAAGTGTTTGATGAAATACCTCACTCAGAAAAAGTTTTAAAAGACACCAAAACCGTGATGATCCTTTCATAATGGCTTGGGATCATTACAGTGGCTACTCTGGTCATCATAAACCTCTGCACTATGATGATGCCCCAAAGTGGGGACATTACACTTTGCTACACTTTATGAAATTTAACCATGGGATACAACCTTATATAACATTATAATACTAGTCAATAGGGTTTAGCCCGATTGATTTGTGTCGATGGGTGTTCTCCCCCCATCCAGGTTCAATTCTCGCAAGTGACATGCTGAGATTTTTAATGAGTATGTTATAAAAAAAGCCTCGACTTTCTACAAAATCTGGTTTACCCTGGGTACCACCCTCGAAATGAGGGGAAGTGCCCGGTGGGTTTCCCTAGGAGTGTTTCCCTCGAAAAAAATAACATTATAATACTCATTCTAATTATATCTATAATAAATAAATCTCATAAGAAATTCTTAAGAAGTTATTTATGATTACTATTATCCAATGATCATTAAAATGTATGGAATTGATGAATAATTGCAACAATGGGTGACTATATGCAATCAAAAAGGGTGGTTATATATGTATGTGGAAGTAAAAAATATGCCATATTGCAACCTCATCAGTGTTCATGTTAGATGAAAATTTAACACACAAGCATAGATGCATTGCAAAGAAAAGGAAATCACTTGGGAAAATAAATATTGTTTAGGTAGAGGTATGGAGATGAAACTCACAAGTTTGAAATATTTTGTCTCTACATTGGTGACTACTAATCATGAACATCCTTCATGGGCAAGTTGAGGAATATTTTTCCTAACCAAATAAGAAAAAGATGTAAGTTACTTCTGAAATCCTTCCAGAATATCCCATGTGTTCATGTTGGATGGAAATTTAATACATGGGGAGATGCATTGGAAAGCAAGGGCTTTCACTTGGAAAAATGAATCTTGTTTAGTTGAAGGAATGGATATAAACCCTACAAGTTTGAAACATATTTTTCTTTGCATTGGTGACTATACATCCTTCATGGGAAACCTAAGGAACATCATTGTTAACCAAATAAGAAAAATATGTAGGCAACATCTCAAATCCTTCCAAAATATCCAACATGTTCATGTTACATGAAAATTTAAGACATGCAAGATGCATTTCCAAGCAAAGGCACTTTCTTGGGAAAATGAATATTGTTTAGGTGGAGGTAAGGAGATGAAGCTTGCAAGTTTGAAGCATTTTTTCCAAGATACATTCATAGTACACTTCTTGGAATGAGAAAAGAGACAACTGACATTTTCCTTTGAAGGTACAAAAAGTACATTATAATGTGAGGAGGTTGTTTTTTTAAGATGCATTTTTGAAATGAAACAATTGAAATATACATAATATATGAATAAGAGACATGAAACTAACATTCATAATTTGACTATGTTGTTTTGAAGTGTTTGCAATACATTGTGGTAAGTACTTAAAATTTGAAAGCAAGGTGATAAGAATTGGAAGAATAAAGTGGTAATGTCACAGTTTAAACCCTTGAATTATAATAGTTAAATCATGTATTATTTGAATGATTAGGAATGTGATGGGGCTCAAATTATGAGAACTGATTTAAACGACCCCATGTGTAAATAATGTAATTTCATTGTAAATATTCCTAATGCGGAGTTCAATGTCAAGGCCCAACTAGCAAATGTGTATGTAATGTTTAATTGGCTATAGATCTATACATATGAGCCTATTAAAGTAGAAATATGATGATGAGTGTTGATGATTCACCATTCCCATGATGTATTTTGGATTTTTAAATATGTACTTTGAAAATATAATATAAATACCACTAATTGCTACAAGCACAGAAGGAAACAAAAAGGGACTATGAGCCCATGAGAGGGGAAGAAAGAGGGCTTAGGGCGCTTAAGAGAAATAACAATGTTTTTTTCCCCCATCCCTTTATCTTAAGTTTTTAACCTTGGTCCAATATTATTAATTACTCACTAACCTTGAGATTAGTTGATCGAAAATGAAATATATATGAGCTTCTTCTAAAGGCACATGGTCTCTTATTGGTATGAAATGTATAATCTATGACTTTAAGCATGCAATTTGCTTCTTTCATTTATTATTCTACCTTCCTCCATTCTTCTCCTATGCATGGAGTATTCTTCAAGTAATTAATCTCCTCTTCTCTCACTACTTAGTACCTTATTGTCATGAAAATGGAGAAAACATTATTCATCTTATAGATCAATGTTGACAGGAATGGAAGTCAAAATTCATAGTTGAGAGCTTTGGTGCCTAGAAATGGAGTTTCTTTGCCTGTGTACACTAGAGAACTAGAAAGGAAGGGGGATATACTAAGGGACTGTTATGCAGAGAAAATGATCTCATTCCTAGTGTGGTGTAGGATAAAGGGGAAATTATGTTGGTAGAGTGGGATTGTTGTGGCAAAATAGGTCAAAATGGTTAGCTCCTTGTCTATGAAATTTGAGAATTGGACTAAGTGAACGAGATAGAGCCAACTAGTAGGATTTTTCCATTTTGGATTCATAGTCCCAACTCAGGGGTGGTCTATATGACAGAGTGTCTATGGTTGGGTGGAGAATTCTTCATTTGCGATGATTTTATGGAGAAATCTATGATTCAAATAAGTACCCTTTCATTGTTGTGAATATGAAAAAGAATTGTTACTATTAATGTTTCTATTATCAATCTCTATGATGAATGGCATGGAATAATTGGTACGATAATTGTTCTTGAAATGAATTTTGGAATGCATTAAAGGTTAGTTTATATAGATATATGTATTTATTGGGATTATTCATTCATTTTATAAGTTCATGGTTAAATTAATTTCCCTAAATGCATTATATAACGGTAAGAAGAACAAGTCTTTCTTTAAAGTGCCCCATCCCTCTAAAGTAATACAAATGGTGTTGGATACATTACAAAAGTATTTTTCTAACCCAATAGTCTAAACATAATTAGAATTAAGGAAAGTAATAGTAATTTTTATATGCATACAATATCACTTTTTCAACATACTTTATTGCTATACAATAAAGTGTTGGATTTTCCAATCATGTAGGAGATGAAATGTATTTCTCCCATCTTAGATAAACCCTTAAAGTAATGCATATTCAAAGCTACAATTTTTTTTTAATATTAGGGAGAATGGGAATTATTGAAGGTCGAAGAAAATGTTTGTTTTAATATTAGGGAGAATGGGAATTATTGAAGCCTGAAGAAAATGACAAGCCCTACATACATGAGGCCAAAAAATTAATGAGATAATGTAATGATTAGTCTTTGAAAGCATTGGAAAAATAATAATTTATGACTATGCAAGTAAACAAACTATCCTTAAAAATGAGAGAAATGACATAACGAATACCTTGAGATTTATGATTGTGGATATCAAAATGAAAATCTATATAATAATGCAAACACACTTTAAATTGTAATTTAATAAAGTCCACAAAAATAATTGGATATCAAATGACATAACGAATACCTTGAGATTTATGATTGTGGATATCAAAATGAAAATCTATATAAGAATGCAAACACAATTTAAATTGTAATTTAATAAACTCCACAAAAATAGTCGGTTGCATGTGTTGCGGAAACACAAAGAATGGTCTAGAAACAACTTTAGATTATTCTAGAGTAGCATTTAGTTACCCCAATTTAATAGTGACAATGATGGCAATGCATGCGCAAAGGGATATGTCAATCTTGAAGTAGTTGAATAAGTTCTTGCAATGCATATAAGGGAACTCAATGTTGGGGTGAAAATGCACACAAACGGTGGGAGAAAGGAACAAGGTATGGGCATGGATAGTGTGAAAGTTCAATATGTATTTATAGAAATATAATAATAATTATTTTTTTTCCAATAAGAAAATTTTTCGATTATATTAAAATATAATGTGTTTTCTAGTCAGAGAAATTACAAAGCACTGTTGAGGAGACAAAATTTGTTAAATGATGACTTCATCTATAGTGGTCTTTCGACCAACAAAAGGAGAAAGTTCATACAAATGAGAAAGGTCAAGTACAAAAATGGTCTGCCATATCTAGCAGACAATGTTCTTCAAAATATCAGAGAAAAACGAAGATCTGGAGTAGCCTTCAATAAATCAAAACAAGAAAGATTGCTAAGATGTGATGAGCAGGTCTTAAAATAAAGATAGGAAATATGGAGGTCCCTCATGGCCATCTAGCCAGAGATTGTAAGTTATAATGCCCTCTTTTTTTTTGTAGAGTTGCCTTGGATAGTTTGTCTGCAGTTTTGTTGTGCTCACGGTAAATGTGATTGATGTTGAGTTTTTTAAATGAGGGAAGCATTAGTCTGATTCTGTCCTTCCAAGACAGGAGGGAGATGGCTTGTAGATCACCCTTGTTGTTCAACCATTCAATAATAATTTTGGAGTCCCCAAGTATCTGAAGTGCTTCACTATGAATTCTAGAGGCCAAGAAAAGAGTGGCCTAGGCACCCAATAATTCATCTTTGGTGTTGGTTCCCGGGCCACAATTAAAAGTCCATCTAATGGATGAGTTTTTTGTAATTTTGATCATCCCTCTAGCACCACTTTGAGTGACATTTGATAACGCTGCTCCATCGAACCATCCAGTTGGAGTATCCTCTAAAACAATTGTCCTCTTTATGTTCAGCGATCTTGGCTTAAATGGGTAAAATTCATTCCAGTTATTAAAAAGACCAAGTGATTTGTATGTTGTTGAGGTAGTGGAAGGAGTCTCATTTTCAACATTTTTTTTGTTCTTTCTAGCCAAATGGATCAACAGACCAGGGAAGGCAGACGCTTTAAATTGTGCTCCCTATGGGTCCAAGAATCGAAGCAGTAAGAGAGTGTTGGCCCATCCCAAGAAGTTTTAAGATCAAGAACCAAAGTGAATTTTTCCCAAACCATTCTGGAATAAGAACACTTGATGAATAGATGGTCCGTTGATTCGACATCGTTGTAGTAGAGGTGACAAGTGTTTGGTCCAGTCCAGCCCTTTTTTTGAAAAACATCCCAGGAGTTTAATTTATATGCCGTCATAAGCCATGTGAAGAGTTTAATCTTTGTAGGAAGGAGCCAGGACCAAAGATGTTTTCTCTAGCCTTTGATTTTTGTATTCCAGATCGAATGAGCGATCTCTGCGTAAACATTCTGGACAATTAAAATGCCTGATAGATCGCCCCCGGATCACTTGAGTTGGTCATCCCGATCATTTAAGTGGATGCCCGAATGGGCTAAGGCCGAGCATAGTGATTTCCAGTGTGTAGCTTTCTCTACGCTGAGACTGAGAGTGTCACTAGAGATCCACCGATCTAGGAGAGAAATCGAGGTAGTTCAATATCTGGCTTGGTAGAGGTGCCACACATTTTTGTTGTGTAACTAGGCTATCAACTGAGGTGGAAGTGTTGTAATATCGCCCAATCCAAGGATGCGGTTGCGACCAAGCATGATGGAGTGGCCCGAACCTGGCTCCCAACAGATCCGATGCGTGATCCAGATTTTGGAATTTGTAAGAGTTTTCCAGAAAAAAAGAGGTCGCCCTGGTGGCAACCGTGTCAGTTAGAAGCCAACTAGAGACTGTATGCTGTGATAGGTATTTTTCCTTAATAATAGAGTGCCAGATGTCAAGAGTGTTCAACACGTGCCAGAGGGAATTGGCAGCAAGTGCTTTGCTAAAATGATAAGTATTACGGAGCCCCCATCCGCCTTTATGTTTGGGTTTGGCCAAAGATTCCCAATTGCAAAGATGTTGTCGAGTATGGTCTGAGCAACCCGACCAGAGAAAATTATAGGTCATACGATGGAGTTTTGTGATAACCGTAGCAGGTATGGCTGCAAGAGCCATCCAGTACATAGGCTTCCCTTATAGAACAACTTTAATGGGTGTGAATCGACCACCAAGAGAGATCCACTTCGTGCACCAATGTCCAATCTTTTTTTCAAATTTAGCAATGAGCCAGTTCCAATCCGCCGGCTTATAGGAGTCTACTTTTAAAAAATAACCCAGATACTCGAGACCAGATGAAAGATGCGTAAATGAGTGAGGGAAGATACCTTTTAGTTGATCCAAATCTTATTGTTTCATATTGGTGAAGTGAAAAGTCGATTTATCCTAGTTAATCGTCAATCCAGAGGCGCAACAAAAGGTTGAAAGGATCTCTTTAATCTCTTTCCATTCTTGTAAAGAGTCATTGGTCATAATGAGAACATCATCAACGAATAAGAGATGGAGTATCTTGATAGTTTTGGACACCTTAATGCTTGTGATCTTTCCCTCTGCTTGTCCAAGTTTTAGTAGGAGACTCAGGGCTTCCATGGCCAGAATGAAGAGCAGAGGTGAGAAGGGGAAACCGTGTCTCAGTTCTCTGCCACTGCGAAAGAAGGAGGAACATTCCCCATTGATCAAAATGGTGAGATTTGGGATAACCACACAACTCATGATCCACTTAATCATAGAATGATTAAAACCTGTCTGAGTCAGGATCAATCTAAGGAAGTCCCAATCAATGCAATCAAAGGCCTTCTTAAGGTCCAGTTTGAGGATGAGTTCCTTGGAATTTTTAGATTTTATGCTATGTAAGCACTCCTGGGCAGTGCCAATAGCATCTATAATTTGACGACCTTTTAAAATTCCCAGTTGTTAATTTGAAAGGAACCGAGAGAGAATGGTATTTATCCGGTTCGCAATGATTTTTTAGATGAGTTTATAGCAGAGGTTGCAAGGTGCAATTGGCCTAAAATCAACAAATGTAGTAGGGTTGGTAGCTTTGGGGATGAGGGTAAGAAAGGTCGAATTCAAAGCACCAATCACCTTCCCTTTGAGTCTAGTGTCCTCCACAAGTTCCAGCAAATCCGGGCCAACCAAATAAAAAAAATGGAGGTAAAATTCTACAGTCCATCTGTCGGGGCCTGGACTTTTATCCTTGGAAAAGGATTTTAAAGAAACTAAAATCTCCGGGAGTGAGCAAGGGCTGTCAAGTGCAAGAGAATCATCCATAGTTACTGAATGAGGGAAGAGCCTAGCAATTGTGACTGAGTTCTGTAAATTCTCAGTGGGCTTCGCCTCAAAGAAATGTTTGAAATGTCTAACAACTGCTAATTTTATTTCTTGCTGTCCTCTAGAAATATTACCTTCTACGTTTGCAATCTCCCACATATGTTTTTTACTCCTGCAGGAGCTAGCGAATTTGTGATTTTTTTTTGTGTTGAGATAACCATTTTTAATCCAAATAGTTTTGCAGTGCTATCTCCAGGTGGCTTCTTGTTTGAGGAGGAGTTGTTTCCTTTCAACTTCAAGAGATTTTATAACTAGATTGTTGTTTCCAAATACTCCAACCTAGTCATCTGTTTGTTGTAGAATATGTAACTTTGATTCAAGCTGTAATAATCTTTCTGTATTGTGTTTCTTATGAGTGGCAACCCAAGATTTTGTACGGGCTTTGATGCACTTGAGTTTCCAAATGAGTTGATGCTGAATACATGGCTCGTCAAGGTAAAGAGGATCTTTCCATACACCATAAACTACAGAGTTGAATTCTATTTCAAGTATCCAGCCCGAATTAAATTTGAAGGGATGAGCGATCTTATGAATTGAAGAGTCCATATGTAAGAAAATCAGAGCATGGTCAGAAAGAAAGGAGGAATCCACCTAGGTGAGGATTCTATCATCCGTGGTGATTAGATGATCCGAAATGAGGAAACGATCCAGTATTTTGGAAATGGAATTTGATCCCAACCTCCCATTACGCCAGGTGGGAGCTAAGTGGTTTGGAGCATAATCCACCAAGTTGTGCGATGTGAACAAAGAAATAAAATAATCTGCCAGGGTGTCCTGGGTTGCAGAGTCCCCCCAAATTTCCCTGACAGAGGTAGTGAGATTCAGATCACCTGCTATGATCAGGTTTTCGAGGTCAAGGAGACCCCGAGCTTCTACCTTATTCCAGAAGGTCTGCCTATCGGTGTAGGGTCCATAGATGTTGAGAAAATGAATCCTTTTGTTATTGAAACAACATGTACCAGATAGCAACATGCCCCCACAACAAAGAAAAGGATAAATATCAAATTTGGTAGGGTCCCAAGCCATAGCCAAACCCCCAGAGTTACCAAGAGAGATAATTGTACATATGTGCCAATTGGAGAGAAAACGGTTTAAAAATAGTCTGGCCTTTTTGCTATCAACCGGGGCTTCGTGTAGAAAAATGATGTCCGGAGAAGAAAGTGAAAGAAGTCTTCTAAAGGATGAATCTTTTAGGAGCCCCCCCACTCCTTTGATGTTGAGGGAAAGAAAAAACATGGCTTTTCTCTTGCTATGGATTTCATGCCTCTAAGCACCCCAATATCAGTAAGAGATTGTGAAGTATCCACAAAAATTGATGAATAAGAGACCTCCTTGCGACATGCACTATGAGTTTTGATAGGTGAATGTTCATAACCATGCCCTCTAGTCCAAGTGTAGTCTTTCTCTGGAAAAGTTGACCTGGGATCAGATAGTTCCAAGCTTGTGTCAGAGTCTGTAAAAATGTGTAAAGTATTGCCTAAATAGGTAGGCAAGGGTATGGAGTTTGTAACTTCTTTGTAAGTGGGGATTAATGAATTTAGAACAACACCAAGTGTGCTATCACCTGGGTCAGGATCACTAACACCAGGTAATCGACATAAATCCTCCTATTCATAGTGGTAGTCACCAGAGATTTTGAGTGCTAAAGAGAGGGTTGTAAGTGATGTAGATGGGTGTTCTCTCACTACTGGGGGATGTGAAGGTAGAAGGGGTATGACAGGAGCAGTCACGATTGTAATCCATGCTTCATCTAGCTTGTGGGAAGGGTGTGGATTAGTCGTAGTAGTAGGTTTAATAGGAGAAAATAAGGAGGGTGGGATAATATCTGCAGATGGTCCAACAGTAATGGAGGGGAGAACATAATCATAATAATAGGCAATGTGGTTTGTGCAGGGGTGGATAGGTGGAAAGTCAGACTAGGGGGCTAGTGAAATGAGGGGAAATCATAATTTTCTCTAGAGGATTCCCCCTGAGGGAAAGGGACCGATCCAAAATTTGTAAGGGGAGAGTTATCTAAGAGATTCTTTTCCCAAGAAGTGAGCAAGAAGTATAAGGTCAGACATATAGTTTTGAGCTTACCAGTTATGGAGTCATGTCCAGGTAGAACAACATCTTTAGGATAGTAAGGAATATGCACCTGTGGACCCAGAACCGGAGAGTCCATGTTGGAGGCAAGGTCAAGCATGGTTTCCTCTGTGAGATCATCTTCATGGGCACTAGTGAAAGTTTTTCTCAAGTGGCTTGTCTGTCTGCAGAGTGTACATCTGAAGGGAACACCGAGATAGTCAATTTTCTGGCGAGTAAGATGTCCTCTCTAGTCTATATCCATTGTTTCGAGGAGTCCTTCATGTATATCTAGTTCTACTAGAGTCCTTGCTAGTTTTTGGTCTGGGCCAACAAGTGTCTTTGAATCCACGTTGATGTAATGGACCAAAGAGTTTCCAATGGCCATAAGAGATTTCTCATTCCAGAGGTGAAGTGGTAGTCCAGGGAGGAGAAACCATAGATGCCGAAGTCATAAGTAGTTCTGTGATGGATCAAAGATCACTCGTCGACGCTTAAGCATGAGGATACTGTCATCCAGAGTCTAAAGGTGCTCCAGGATAGTTGTGTAATCCTAATGTGATTTGAACTAAAAATATAACCAACCACATCCAAGGTGTGTGAGTTAAGGGACATAGCCCAATAAAGGCCTCCAGGTTTTAGTCATCCAGACTTACAGATCAATATTACAGAGGTATTTGTAGGAGAGTCTGCCCACAAGACTACATAGGGCCATGGAGATCGAGTTCTCCAGTCCGATGTCCACACCTAGGACAAGATTTTTTTTTTTGTTTTCTTCAAAACCCATGGACGTTGGTTGGATTTCCTGCCCCCAATAGAAGAGGATCCAACCTTATGAGAAAATCTTGAAGTTCTTGTAGTGTCAAGAGAAACCTGATATGCTTGTCTCTGGTTAATGGAGTCATTGTGTGGTAAAGTAGAGGGAGGACTGGTAGTAATGGATGAGGTGAAAAGTGTTGAGGGCCGAATCTTACAGAGTTCATGCTGTAGGCCTTGAGATGTAAGTTTTCTGTCTGCAGGGAGATGCATATTATTTGTAAAAGGTTGGGAGGGAGAAATGAGGGCAGGCGAGTGGTTGGCAGGGGAAATGGGGGGTCGAGTTTTAAGAGAAGGATAGGTGATGTTAGGCTGAGGGGAAGGATGAAGAGTGTTGTAATCTGGAGGAGAGGACAAAACAACTCTTTCAAGAGGCACACATTGGTTAATGCGCCTGGAGATCTTGTCCGAGGAGGTGAAGAGGCCCGCACTATTTCAGATGGCCTCTTCAACAACACTTATGAGTGAGTTGACTTCCGCCTCCATCGATGAAAGTATCAAGAGGAAGGTGGGATTAAAAAAGATGTCCACGAAAACGAGGGAGTTGGTGGTCAGAAGTCTATCTCAGATGATCAACAAGTCACGTGAGAGGGTAAAAGAGGAAGACGATCAGAGACAAGTTGTAAGGATGGTACACCGAGTGTGTAAACGCGCTCAAGAGAAAATGGAGAAAGGAGGTCTTGTAAGAATCACAGATGGTAAGAAGAGAGGTGGTTAAAACATCAGAAAAATGGATAGGGAGTCGATCACAGTCTTAAATCAACAGAAGTACAAAGATATGGGCCAACAGTGGGCTTGGTTGCACCAGGTTTGCCATTGTTGATGCTTCCTACAAAGGCTCTGAAGTAGACTAAATATTTTTCATTGTTTGAGAGATAATGTATAGAAAATAAAGGTGTTGGTATCTTTGGAAGTAAAGAAAGTGATGGACTATAAGAAAACTATGTAATATGTGTGTGTTAGTGAATTATTTCAACAAGATTAAATAATAGAGCATAGAGCATAGTTAGAAAGTTGATTCAAAGAAAATAAAGTGTTAAAGAATTGCATGACCCATCTAAAAAAAATCAATGCATTTTTAACTCGTGTTTCTTTGAGATCGTTAAAACTAAATGAGTAACTTAAAGAGTAGCTCTTGATGATAATCTATTAAAACCATGCATGAATTGAAAGAGTAAATATTGAAATTTTAGAATATTGGAACTTATATATTGTGAGGGAAGTCCTATTGGACTAAGCACACAAGTTGATCCGAAAGGGTTGAAATTTAAAAAACAAAATTGAAATAACATAGGAAATACTCGAAAATTGATAACGAAGTTCACCCATATGGGCTACATCTTCGAGTCCACTTCAAATGAAAAACCGATCCATTCAGAAGGATGCAAATTAAATTTTACACCTCTTTACATCAAGTAATGGAATTCAATCTACAAATACATGGCTTCTTCATGCAGTAATAAACATAGGATTGCATATTCTCCCAATTAAGGGGTTTCTCCTTCTAAAAGAACTTCGACTGAGACAAGGGAAATGAACAACATGAACCCAACATACCAAAGAGATCATCAACTTGATATGTGTATCTTGAAATTTATATAAATTTAGACTCAAAATCATTCAAATTAGAGAACCTCTACATGTATAKCGCTAGGGTTCAATAATCCATCCTTAAAACCCTTGTGTGAACTTACCTTAAAATATATATCCACTATTGTGTACRGAACCATCRATGTCATGTAGAAGTGGGTTACCTTCTATTATCAATCCCACCAAGTCCACTTCCTATTTATATGTATCTCCATTTATTTATTTTAATCTATGTTTTTTATGGCATTGATATTGTTGGTTTCAATTTATGAAATCCACGTGTATCTGGGCTTCTTCATGACGATTGAGATAGTGATTCATGTTTTTTTGTAGTTGAGGTGCATGGTTTCCAAGATGTTATGCCACATGTTTTTTTTTCAACATGTATGTCTTGTGTTCTAGGGATTGCAACGTTGGAAAATGAAATTGGAAAGGGTCACGCGATGAAGATTCCAGTAACAAGTCCCCAAAGTGGTGGACTTTTAACTTTGTGGTGAATGTTTCCATGGCCCGATGGCTAGTTTGGATTACTGGGGGGGGGGGGGGGGTGAATCAGGAATAGATAAATCTAATCCTTTTTAACCATATAATCCAAGTGAAGTATCAATGTAGCATTATCATCCAATAACTATAAAGTAAACAAGCAATGAACAAATGAACAATCATACACATACACAGTACACCAGTTTTTTATGTGGAAACCCAAAGCGGGAGAAAACCACATAATACTTTTTCTTATATGTCTTGAAGAATAAAATTCATTGGAAGCACCAAATTCCTTTGTTTTCTAGCTACAACTGGAAGGAGGCTTCAACCCCCTAGTTTCTCAGGCTACAACCTAAGGGAATCTCCAACTCCCCAATTCTATGGCTACAACTAGAAGGAGGCTACAACCCCCAATGTTCTCCGGCTACAACCGAAAGGTGGCTACAACCACTTGTCCTTGCCCTGTCCAACCGCCCTGACGTAGAAGTAGAAATATGGAACCATTGTCACACTATCATTGTGAGATATACCACTGTACAATTGTATCAATCTGTACCAATGAGAGAGCCTTGCCTCTTATTTATACTTTCATGTAGCATCCCACTTTCCTTATTTTAGGGAGTTCTCCATTAAATTTATTATTTAAATAATTTCTTTTGCAAACACTTTGACTTTTTGGGGCTTCTAGATGACTCATGAGGGTCCTCCAACTTCACATGGACATAAATCTCTAACCGTGAGGAGTTATGTGACATTCCACATACCACCAAAAATAGCATGCATCCATATAGGATAGTTTCACTGACAAATTCACTGACCTTCATCTCATTATTCCACAATTAAGCATGGGTTCTCTAACCATACTTCTAGGATAACTCAATCCACAAAGCGTCTTCCCATGAGGGATTTCACGATAAGGGGACCACTTTGGAGTTCATCCATTTGTACTTATTATCAACCATGACAAGACAATAATGAGTCATCTTTACATCAAACAAACTTAGGTCCATTACCCAAACCTTTGTGTTACCGGACTTTCTTCAAGGGTTGACATCAATGACAACCAACCTTAATCAACAATCTCCCCCTTTGGCATTGATGGAAATACTCTGATGCAATACTGAAATCATGTCACTCGTGCTCCCCCTGGAACCATGACTCTCTCCTATGCATCTTTGTGACCATTTATTCCCCTGGAATCATGCCTTTGTTCTCTACATCTAATAAATATCTCCGCCTTTGTCATCAATGGCAAAGGTATCTTTCCATCCAAGGTTTCTCCCCCTAACTGAACTGTCCTCTTTATGGTGCTTCCTCGTGTACATCTAAGACATATAAGTTAAGCATTCAAAAGAATTTATTTTGGAGTATAAGTAACTCCGAGTCGCTGGCAAAGATACTCAAAGGCTTCCCGTGGAAGCGGTTTTGTAAAGATGTCTGCCACTTGTTCTTTTGTGCCCACATATTCAACTCTGATGTTCTTTTCTGCAAACTATTCCCATAGAAAGAGATACTTGATTGGAATGTGCTTCATCTTGGAGAGAATCACCAGGTTCTTTGAGATACTGATGGCGCTTGTATTATCACAATAGATTGGAATGGGCTCATCATACTCAACCTGTATATCTGTCAGAGTTTGTTTCATCTATAGAACCTGTGTACAACATGTTTCTGCTGCAATATACTCTACCTCGGTTGTAGATAAAGATACTGATGATTGTTTCTTGCTTAGTCATGCTACTAAACACTCACCCAAGTAGAACGTTGCTCCATTGGTGCTTCGTTGGTCATCAATACAACCTGCCCAATCTGCATATGTGTAGGCAATAAGTGATAGATCCTTTCCTTTTGGATACCATAATCCAAACTCTTATGTTCCTTTGATATATCTAAAAATCCTCTTCACTGATAATACATGTGATTCCTTTGGTGCTGCTTGAAATCGCGCCACCTGTCCAACTACCTGCATTACATCTGGTCTGAATGCTGTCACATATAGTAGGCTACCAATCATTGACCTGTATTACCTCTGATCTATAGACTTTGAATCATCATCTTTTCTCAACTTGCAACTGGTTTGCAATCTTCCATTCTGAGCCTCTTTAACATTTCTCTGATATACTTGGTTTGAGAAATAAAAATTCCTTGGTTGCTTTGACATATCTGAAGTCCTAGAAAGAAGGATAGTTCTCCAAGTAATAACATTTCAAATTAATTATGCATATCCTTTGCAAATTTATAGCTTAACCTGTCATCATCACTACAAAAAATAATATCATCAACATAAAATTCAATTAATAAAATACTATCTTGACTTACCTTGATGTAGAGGTTGTTGTCTGCACTTCCTTTTCTGAACCCTGCTTGTTGTAGATATTTATCCAGTCTAGAGTACCATGCTTTAGGAGCCTGTTTTAGACCATACAAGGCCTTCTTTAATTTACACACATAATCTGCGTTCTCTAACAACTGAAATCTGTCTGGTTGTTCAATGTAGACTTCTTCTTCAAGTTCCCCATTCAGAAAATCCGATTTTACGTCCATCTGATGCACTTTAATATTTTTGGAGCATGCATAAGATAAAAGCAATCAGATTGCTTCCATTCTGGCATCTGGGGAAAATTTCTCTTCAAAGTCGATTCCTTCAACCTGTGCATATCCTTTACATACCAATCTAGCTTTGTTCCTTGTAACATGTCCATCTTCATTCAATTTATTCATGTATACCCACTTTGTGCTGATCACATTCTTATCCTTTGGTCTTGGAACCAATGCCCGAGTGCCATTTTTCTCTATTTGATCCAATTCTTCATCCATGGCCTTATTCCAAAATTCATCCTTGCTGGCCTCTTCAAAATAGGTTGGTTCAATCGTATATGTGAGTGCTAGGTGTTTGTTCTGGTGAACAGATTCTTCTTCTAGTCTCAACTCCTGCGTCTTTGTTTCCGATAATCTGATCTGAAGGATGATTCTTCTATACTCGTCTGCTAGGTGTCTTTGGAGTCACTTGTTGAACTTTCTCTTTTGCTTCTGTCAGATCCTCTTCATCTTCCCCTTCTTTTTCATCTTATGTTTCTTCTTCGTAAAGTTGTTCCATTGATTCATTTTATTCTTCCTTTAATTCTTGTCTACTTGTTTAATCAATTGTTACGTTGATGCTTTCCACAACTTTGTTCAATCTCAAGTTGTAACACTTGTATGATTTTCTTGTACTTGAGTAACCAACAAGTACTCCTTTTTCCACACGAGAGTAAAAATTTCCCATTCTACCATATTCTCTTTTGATGTAGCATTTTCTTCCAAAAACTCTGAAGTGCTTCACATTTGCTGGTCTTCCTTTCCATAGATTGTAGGGAGTTTTGTCAATGTTGTTTCTGAGAATTACTCCGTTTTGAATGTGAACTGCTATATGCACTCCCCGTGTCCAAAAAATATCTGTCAATTTGGAATCCATTAGCATTGTTCGGGCCATTTCTTGTATTGTCTCGTTCTTTATTTCAACAACTCCATTATGTTGAGGTGTCCTAGCAATAGAGAATTGCCTTTTTATTCCATGACTGATGCAGTAGTCCATAAATTATTTTGAAGTGAACTCTCCTCCATGATCATATATCAAGCATTTGATCTTTGAATCCATTTCATTTTCAACCATTTCCTTGTAAATTTTGAAGTTTTCAAAAGCTTTTGACTTATTCTTGAGAAAGCAAACTGCAATCATTCTTATATAATCATAAACTAATAGCATAAAGTATTTATCACCTTTTAAGCCCTTTGTTGTAGTTGGTCCAACTGGATCAGTATGCACAATTTCCAGTGGTCTTTTCGTTGAATGTTCCTATGATTTGAACCTGGTCTTTGTTTGATTTCCTTGTTGACAATGCTTGCATAAAGTGTTGGTTGGTTTCATGATCTGGGTCATTTATCTGACTGCTTCTCTTTTTCCGACTTTGAAAAGGTTATCGAAATGTATGTGACCCATTATTCTATGCCATAGCCAACTTTCATATTCCTTTCCTTGAAAACACTTTTCATTTCCAATTTCACTTAACACATATATGTTGCTTGAAGTTCTCGCAGCTATAGCAATCAATTTTCCTGAACCTTCTTTTCTTATCTTGCACTTTTGTGAATCGAAAGTAACTTTATGAACTTGGTCACACATTTGACTCACACTTAGAAGATTATGTTTCATATCTTCTAATAGTAGAATATTTTCCGCCTTTGTATTCTTGTTCCCAATTCTGACTTTGCCTTTTCCAATGATTTTAGTTGAATCATCATTTCCGAAGGAGACTGATCCATATCTTTCCTTTCTTAATGTAAGAAACATGTATCTATCACATGTCATGTGTTTTGAATAGCCATTTTCAACATACCAACCACGTTTATTCTGCTTAGCTTGTAGAGTGAGTGTGCATTCTTCATTGCTGTATTGATTCTGCTTTCTTATCCATGTCCTTTTCTAAGGTTCATGTTTGTGATTGTTGTTGTTCTGTTGTGGTTCTCTAGGAGGGATTTTCATTCTGCAATATTTTCCCATGTGTCCAATTTTTTTACACTTGTAGCATTCTGATTCATTGCTCAAAGATTCAACCCTGTTGTAACTTCTTCTCTGTGTTTCACTAGGCCTTCTTGGATAACCCTTTTGTGTATAACTTTCAAATTTGTTTATGTTCTTGCTGTTAGCTCTGCAATTCACAACTTTATGTCCAAAATTATTACATGCATAACGTAAACCAAAAAATATAGTTTGATACCTGGGAGTTGAATATCTTTTGAAAGTAGGTGCTCTTATGAATCATTCTTCTTCCTGAGACCCATTTTTTTCTGTCAGTCGTTGATTCTGAAATATGAATCTTCTCAGTGGAGGAGTGTCCCTGTAATTTTCTATGCAGACCTTCCTATCCCCTTTGATTGTTTTTGCATAGTTTTTTGGATATGTTTCTTGTTCTGTTGTTTTGGAGCTTGATCCATTTTTTGTCTAATTGTATCCAAGTCCAAACTTGTCATGATTAGGCCTTTGATTGTTGATAATGTCATTCAAAAATTTTGAGCTGTTCTGCATACTTTTCTATTGAATATCCTTTCTTAATGTGACAATTTCTGTTTCCAATTTTTCAATGATCCCGTCTCTTTCTTCTAGTTGTTCTTTGAGTGCTTATTCAATTCTTTTATCTTCTTCAATTTGAACCTTCAAATTTGTGATCATTTGTTCTAATTCTCGAGTGTCTTCTTTCTTGTCTAGTTCTGCTTGTAGCTTCTTGTTTTTCCTCTTTTCTCTTCTGATAACTTCCATGGCACTCATCAATTCCTCTCAGTAGTCAACTTCCGCCTCTTCAATTTCTTCTTCGACTTCTTCATATTATAATTCAGAGTCTTCTTTATCATAGTCTTCTACTTCCATGAATATAACTCTTTCTGTCTCACTATCACTGACTTCATCTTCATCTGATGATGAGATGTCTTCTTTGTTGCATAAGCTTTTCTTGAAAAATTTCTTTGCGATTCTTTTTCCTTTATATGTTTGTTTTCTTTTTGAGTCACCTTCATCATTTCTCTTTTTCTTATGACATTTTTTAGAAAAATGACCAATACCATCACAATTAAAACACATTAAATGAAGCTTACCTCTATACCTATTGTCAGTTCCCTTGTTCAGTCTTTTAACAAAGTTGGCCACTTCTTCATCATCTTTTGAGACGTCACTATTGTTGTTATGTTCTTTTTCTTGTTGCTTTCCCTTTGCTTTGATCTTTTGGATGCTTTGAAGGCTGCTTCTTTTACATATGGATTTTCATATTCACTTCTCATTTCATATGCTGTGAAGATTCCATGTAGTTTGTCCATGCTTATTGAGTTTAGATATGCTCTTTCTTCTAGTGCTGATATCTTAGGGTCAAATATCATAGGTAGAGATATTAGTACCTTTTGAACAATTATCGATTCTTTGATTTCTTCTCCCAATCCCATGCTTGCATTTACTGTTTCATCGACTCGTAAGAAGTAAGCTACAATATTCTCATCTTCCTTCATCTTTAGTTGTTCGAACTGACCTCTGTAAGTTTGAAGCTTTGCTGCTTTGAATTTTGAATATCCTTCATAAATATTTCAAAGTTTGTCCCAAATCTCTTTAGCGGATTTACAATGTGCAACTTTGGTGAATATTGTTTCACCAAGACCATTCAGAAGTGCATTTGTGGCTTTGGAATTATTTTGACTAAGTTTCACTGCTTTGTCATTTGTTGGCAGAACTGCTGGTACTGTGTATCCATCTACAATTGATTTCCAAATTTCAAATCCCTGTGTATGTATATATGTCTTCATCCCTATGCTCCAAAATGCATACTTCTGTCCATCAAACTGTGGTATTCCATTTTTATACAAGTTGTTTCTCTCCATGATCTACCTTTCAATGGTTAAACTGATTTCTGAAGGAACCTGCTCTAATTCCAATTGTTGGATTACTGAGAGGGGGGGTGAATCAGTAATAGAGTAATCTAATTCTTTTTAACCATATAATCCAAGTGAAATATCAATGTATCATTATCATCCAATAACTGTAGAGTAAATAAGAAATGAACAAATGAACAATCATACACATACACAATACACCAATGTTTTACGTGGAAACCCAAAGCAGGAGAAAACCACATAATGATTTTTCTTATTTGTATTGAAGAATTACATTCATTGGAAGCATCAAATTCCTTTGTTTTCCAGCTACAACTGGAAGGAGGCTTCAACCCCCTAGTTTCTCAGGCTACAACTTGAGGGAATCTCCAACTCCCCAATTCTCTGGCTACAACCAGAAGGAGACTACAACCCCCAATGTTCTCTGAATACAACCGGAAGGTGGCTACAACCACATGTCCTTTCCCCGTCCAACCTCCCTGACGTAGAAGTAGAAATATGGAACCACTGTCACACTATCACTGTGAGATATACCACTGTACAACTGTATCAATCTATACCACTGTACAACTGCCCTGCAATCAATATATACCTGAATTGAACATGTATCAACAAAATACAATAGGTATGTGACCTGAATGATGCAACATCTGTATGTATGCACCCTATCTGTTATGAAGCCCATGTGTGTACGCGATCAAACTGTTATGCAGCCTGCGTATTCCTTCTGAAAACTAGGGTTTTCTTTCTCTTGAAAACTTCTGACCCTCTGTAACTTTTTCACATAGATCTATAACCTGTCACTGTATCTAGACTGTAACTGTACCCTGTACATGCATCCTCATACATAACCTTTACCCAAAGCATATATATCTCTCTCTATTCATGTACCATATAGGTGTGTGTAATCATGAACAATTATAATAACCCTCACATGATATAGTCATCAAACCCTTTTTGATATTCAACCTCTCAGTACATTAACCACTTCACAATTAGAAGCTCTCAACCATGTACCACAAAAACCCTTAGCCATATGCCAAGAAATACAAGATGTTCCTCAACAAGAAGTATCAATGATAAATATACTAGTACTGTATTTCTGTAGATCTGACTTATGCATAAGATCCCATGCAACCATTAGTCTCTCTAGGGAGAATCTCAAATATCCATAACCATTTCTCATGCATACATAAAAATCCAACTATTCGTAGAAATAAGACATACATTTTGAACCAATGGATATATCTGATGTATCTGAGCACTATAGACCTTACTGGGAGCTTGATCTCAGAATCTAGAACCTCTGTATCTTCATCTCTTCAAGTTTCCATAGATTTACCAACATGTACACACCCTAATACACTTCCAGCCCATGTATGTACGTACCCTAATACACTGTCAGCCTGTGTACTGTACGCACCCTAATACATTGTCATCCCACGTATGCCTTAGAAACTAGGGTTTTTTTGTATTCGCTGTAATTCTGATAATTTCACTGTCAACCCTTTGTACTACCTCAGACTTTCGCAACTTCAGATGTATCAATGAGTACTTGCAATAAGCCTTACACAACAAAAGATATTCAATATGTTCAAGTGTGTTTAAATGAGAGAGCCTTGCCTCTTATTTATATTTTCATGTAACATACCACTTTCCTTATTCTAGGGAGTTCTCCATTAACTTTATTATTTAAATAATTTCTTTTGCAAACACTTTGACTTTTTGGGGCTTCTAGATGACTCATGAAGGTCCTCCAAATTCACATGGCCATAACTCTCTAACCATGAGGAGTTATGTGATGTTCCACATACCAATGGAAATGGAATGCATCCATATAGGATAGTTTCACTGACAAATTAGCTGACCTTCATCTCATTATTCCACAATTAAGCATGGGTTCTCTAACCATACTTCTAGGATAACTCAATCCACAAAGCGTCTTCCCATGAGGGATTTCACCATAAGGGGACCACTTTGGAGTTCATCCATTTGTACTTCTTATCAACCATGAAAAGACAATAATGAGTCACATTTACATCAAACAAACTTGGGTCCATTACCCAAACCTTTGTGCTACTGGACTTTCTTCAAGGGTTGACATCAATGACAACCAACCTTAATAGACATGCTAAATATCATGCCCTTTGAGCCTTGGTGTGGTGCCTGTAATATAACCCAATGAAAATTATATCCCACATTACTTGATATTTGAGTAAACATAATGGTTATCGGGATTGGGGATCCTCATGGATCACTCCTCACAACTAAAAACAATTTGGACCACCAAAAGTCTAGTTTCATTGAGAAAATAAGTGAGGGTGTAGCTCACTCACTTTTCCAGTTTTCATCCATCGTTCTTTACTAGGATGCATTCATTTTAGACCCACATGAAGATACTCCACATCGCCTCTTCGCAAATTCCTCACCCTCCTATAAAGAATAACATCTTCCCACAAATCAAGGTATTCAGGAGAAAAATCATCAACAAAAGGAACTTGAACATCCTCACCTTGATTAATGATCATAGGAGGCTCATATGGTTACAATTGTTCAACATTAACCACATAATACATCTACATATATGGTGGTAACTCCAAACGAAAAGCATTGTCACCAATATTTTCCAAAATTTTAAATGGACCATATCTAATTGGCTTGAGTTTTTTACCTTCACCTTTAAGGCATTCTTTGCTAATGTATAGCCAAAATTTATCACCAACTTGAAAGTGATGATCAACCCGATGCTTGGCATGCCTGGCCTTATACTTGGCTTGGCTCTTTTCCAATTGTTCCTATATGAATTGATGAACCAATTGGATCTTTTGGATGAAATTATTGGCTTTGTTTTCATCATTACGTATATATTCCACTAAATCTTTCCCAAAATTGAAGTCTAGAGGAGACTTAGGAAAATAAAAAAAACATGTCCCAAAAGAAGACTTTCAACAAAAGGAATTTGAAAATCCTCAACTTGATCAATGATCATAGGAGGATCATATAGTTTCAAGTTTCAACATTAACCACAAAATACATTTGCATATATGGAGGTAACTCGAACCGAAAATCATTGTCACCAATATTTTCCAAATTTTAAATGGACCATATCTAATTGGCTTGAGATTTTTACATTCACCTTTAAGACATTCTTTTCTAATATATAGCCAAAATTTATCACCAACTTGAAAGTGATGATCAACCCGATGCTTTTCATGCATAGCCTTATACTTGGCTTGGCTCTTTTTTAATTGTTCCTATATGGATTGATGAACCAATTGGATCTTTTGGATGAACTTCTTGGCTTTGTTTGCATCATTACATCCATCTGCCACTGAATCTTTCCCAAAAGTGAAGTCTAGAGGAGACTTAGGAAAATAACCAAAACATGTCCCAAAATAAGACCTTTGTGTAGAATAATGTATGGAATGGTTATAGGCATGATGTACATAATACAATTGTTCATCCCAAATATTAGGATGCTTGTTACAATATTCTCGGAGTAAGTGTACCATTGTCATGTTGGCCACTTCTATTTGTCCATTGGTCTACAGTTGAAAAAAAATGCTCTTTTGAAACTTAGTGTCCATTAACCCCAACAAAGTTTACCAAAATTCCCCAAGAAAGAATGAGTCTCGATCAGACACAATGGATGTGGGAAAACCAAAATGAGCTCAAACATGCTGGAAGAGCAAATATGCAGTCCCTTCTCCTTTTACCTATTTCTTACAAGGCACTAACATACACATTTTGCTAAATATGTCCACAACACCATATAGATAATCATGACCTTTACTAGACATAGGAAAACCCCCTACAAAATCCATAGACACACTTTCCCATGGAAGATAAGGTACTGGAATGGCATATACAAACCCAATTTTCTATTACTTGGTTAGATAGTGGCACACATCACACATCCTTTTACATATTTAGACACAGTTTCATACATCCGAGGCCAATAAAAATAGTGTTGTAACTTAGCTATCGTTTTTCCTATACCAAAATGACCAGAAATGAGATAGACATGCACTTCTCTAATTACATGCACTCTTTTACCTTGTGGAGTACATAATTTACCAAGATGGTATAACAATTTTTCATGTACATGATAATCTAATTCTTCCATGTAGTGTACCCTTTTGGCTCTGATACTAATTTGTAGTGTACCAATTCACTACCTAGGTTCACCCAACCTCTCAATTTACCATTCATTACATGAATTTAAAAGAAGCAAATGCATNCTCTTTAACATTTCTCTGATATACTTGGTTTGAGAAATAAAAATTCCTTGGTTGCTTTGATGTATCTGAAGTCCTAGAAAGAAGGATAGTTCTCCAAGTAATGACATTTCAAATTAATTATGTATATCCTTTGCAAATTTATAGCTTAACCTGTCATCATCACTACAAAAAATAATAACATCAACATAAAATTCAATTAATAAAATACTATCTTGACTTACCTTGATGTAGAGGTTGTTGTCTGCACTTCCTTTTCTGAACCCTTCTTGTTGTAGATATTTATCCAATCTAGAGTACCATGCTTTAGGAGCCTGTTTTAGACCATACAAGGCCTTCTTTAATTTACACACATAATCTGCGTTCTCTAACAACTGAAATCCTTCTAGTTGTTCAATGTAGACTTCTTCTTCAAGTTCCCCATTCAAAAAAGCTGATTTTACGTCCATCTGATACACTTTAATATTTTTGGAGCATGCATAAGATAAAAGAAATTAGATTGCTTCCATTTTGGCATCTGGGGAAAATGTCTCTTCAAAGTCGATTCCTTCAACCTGTGCATATCATTTACATACCAATATAGATTTGTTCCTTGTAACATGTCCATCTTCATTCAATTTATTCATGTATACCCACTTTGTGTCGATCACATTCTTATCCTTTGGTCTTGGAACCAATGCCCAAGTGTCATTTTTCTCTATTTGATCCAATTCTTCATCCATGACCTTATTCCAAAATTTATCCTTGCTGACCTCTTCAAAATAGGTTGGTTCAATCGTATATGTGAGTGCTAGGTGTTTGTTCTGGTGAACAGATTCTTCTTCTAGTCTCAACTCCTGTATCTTTGTTTTCGATAATCTGATCTGAAGGATGATTCTTCTGTACCCGTCTTCTAGGTGTTTTTGGAGTCACTTGCTGAACTTTCTCTTTTGCTTCTGTTGGATCCTCTTCATCTTCCCCTTCTTTTTCATCTTCTGTTTCTTCTTCTTAAAGTTGTTCCATTGATTCATTTTATTCTTCCTTTAATTCTTGTCTACTTGTTTAATCAATTGTTACGTTGATGCTTTCCACAACTTTGTTCAATCTCAGGTTGTAACACTTGTATTCTTTCCTTGTACTTGAGTAACCAACAAGTACTCCTTTGTCCACACGAGAGTCAAACTTTCCCATTCTGCCATCTTCTCTTTTGATGTAGCATTTTCTTCCAAAAACTCTGAAGTGCTTCACATTTGCTGGTCTTCCTTTCCATAGATTGTAGGGAGTTTTGTCAGTGTTGTTTCTGAGCATTACTCTGTTTTGAATGTGAATTGCTATATGCACTCCTTGTGTCCAAAAAATATCTGTCAATTTGGAATCTATTAGCATTGTTCGAGCCATTTCTTGTACTGTCTCGTTCTTTCTTTCAACAACTCCATTCTGTTGAGGTGTCCTAGCAACAAAGAATTGCCTTTTTATTCCATGACTGCTGCAGTAGTCCATAAATTCCTTTGAAGTGAACTCTCCTCCATTATCATATATCAAACATTTGATCTTTGAATCCATTTCATTTTCAACCATTTCCTTGTAAATCTTGAAGTTTTCAAAAGCTTTTGACTTATTCTTGAGAAAGAAAACTGCAATCATTCTTGTATAATCATAAACTAATAGCATAAAGTATTTATCACCTTTTAAACCCTTTGTTGTAGTTGGTCCAACTAGATCAGTATGCACAATTTCCAGTGGTCTTGTCGTTGAATATTCCTTTGATTTGAACCTGGTCTTT
>JZKD02S1774987.1:43040-54566 GCA_000966675.3 Picea glauca
TTTTGAATCATCTTGTACTTGAACATTTAAGTGGGGTAAAAGGAGGTTGCCCCCTTGAAGAGGCTTATTATATGAAATTATCTCTTTTTCAAGGTGTTGAGTACTTTTTCTGAGGCTTTTCTATGCTATATTGATATTTGGTTCTTAACAAGGCTCTCCATAGTTCCACCGACCATAGCCCCTTTTAGGTAGTGCTAGGATTCTAACCCATGGGTCCCATTGATGTTGCATTGCCTCTTGCAACAACACAGAAATATTATTCCCATGTTCATTCTGAGGCCGAAAAAGCCACCAGATTCATTGAGAGGATTCAGCACATCCACCAACATGTCCATGAGATTTTGCAGAAAGCCAAGACTAAGTACAAGAAATGCCATGATCAACACCAGGTATCGCACAAGTTTCAAGTGGGAGACAAGGTATGGTTACATTTGCAGAAAGAATGCCCTACAGGGCCCCATCGGAAGCTTCGTCCAGTTCGATATGGGCCTTACACTATTACCAAGGTTGTGGTTGACAATGCTTTTGAGCTCAACACTCCCCCCTTCCTTGGCTTGCACCCAATGTTCAATATGGAACCCCTCCAACCATATTTTCCACCATTATTGGACACCTCGGAGATCGCAGAACAATTGACACCAACAAAGTTCAACCCTAGCTGCATGTAACAGGAATCCACTAATCAGATAGTGGACACACAGGTCAAGGGCACTCACCAACAGAGGATCCAACTTTATCGGGTTGTCAAGGCAATGCAGCTCCTACACCAAGGCAAGTGGCTCACCCGTAGCCAAATTCAATAGAAACTTTCTCACCTGATTGGGGCACTCAACACAATGGAGACCATTGCTTCCTAAGGGGGGAGGACTGATCCAGGTGGATATTGTTGGCCACCCACCTATTCCATCTGGCTCCTTTTGACAGTTTTAGTTCAACACGTTCTTTTGTAATTCTGTGTAATTGTGGGTTCTACACTTTCGGGGCTATCTGAATCCCTACATACTTCCAGGTGGATATTGGTGGTCACCCACCTATTCCAACTGTTTTAGTTTGGAATTTTTCATGTTTGTACATCTTGTTGTACTTCCAAGGCCATTTTGGGGCCCTAAAGAGTGTTTTTTTGGCTTTCCATAGTCAAATTGTAAACTAAGTTAGAGTTTGACAACATAATGTTTAGTTCTTGAAAATACCTTACCAACGGGCTATCACGCGCCTAAAAAGGAGGTCGTATGCAAAATTTACGACCCTGGGAAGTTGAGGTACCAACTTACCCATCAGGGCCCACATAAGTTTTGGTGTTTCATATCCTAGGGTTAGGTTTTTGGATGTATATGGTTATGCCATTCATGCGTAATGTTAAAAAGGCCTATGGATCCTCATTGTAATCATTTTGTTCAAACGAATGCGTGTAGCATCCACATCTCTTCTTAGAGATAGATACCACCAATCGAGCAAGTTGTTTTCAGTTCTACAGTTTTACAGTTTCAACCTATTTTATTTATTCAATAGAAGTTATTGTATTCAATAGAAGTTTTTGTATCTCCGTGTTATTGTATTCAATCTATTATTCATTTTGTTCCGCTCATAAATCTGGATCACGTGTCCTCACATGCTCTCCACAAGGGACGTTGGGTTATAAGCCCAAATCCACTTATCCATTCTCGGATAAGTGTCCTCACAGATCAACTCAACTCAGTCACAGATGAGTACGATCTGGAGAATTTTTGTCACGCGTGGCACTCCCATGTGGACGTACTTCTAGGGGCTATCCCTCTAGAAACACTAGGTTCAACTCCCCATAGTGTGTGACGTCAAGGTCAACTCCTTTGACATGTCATCATGTGCTCTCCACAAGGGACGTTGGGATATAATACCGAACCCACTTATCCCTTCTCAGATTAGTGTCCTCACATATCAACTCATCTCACTCACGAAGGAGTACGATCTGGAGAATGTCTCAGAAAGTTGCAAACATAAACACTCTCTCTCAGCGAGGGAGGAATTCTCTGCCATGCCAAGTCTATCACGAAGTTACTCAAACATCATCCTAGTTTTGTAAGACCATCAACAACCTGCTCATCTGTAGGAAGGTACTGAATCAGTACTGCCTTCCTCTACACCATGTCTCGGAATAACAGTGGAATCCAACACATGTTCAAATAAATCTGCAAGGAGCTTGTGAAGCCACACTGCTTCACAGACTGCCACACTCAATGTAATTTACTATGCTTCTGGGGTGATCAAGGCCACATAAGTCTGTTTCCTGCTACACCAGGAAACCATGGCAGATCCCAAAGTTAAGCAACACCCGAAGGTGCTCTTCCTTTCCACTGCACTCCCTACCCAATCAAAGTCAGTATATCCCTACAATTCTATGTCAATATTGGACGTATATCTCAAACCATGTCCAATTGTGCCTTGCAGGTATCTCAACACATGCTTCGCAACAATCCAGTGTGTTTGTCTCCGTTGACTCATAAACTGGCTAAGTGTAGTCAATGCATAGCAAATATCTGGTCTGGTGTTAACCAGATACATCAATGATCCAATCAATTGTTTGTACAGAGTCACATCAATTTCGTCGGATTCGGAAGAAGACACACTTGGTTTCTTTAGATTTGTCACCATTGGTCTAGCCATGGGATTCCAATTTAGCATCCCAAAATTCTTCAATATCTCAACTTTATACTTCCCATGACTCCTGAATATCTCATCAGTTCTTTACCACACCTCTAGTTGCAAGAAGAAGTGCATCATACCAAGGTCCTTCATCTCAAACTCAGAGGCCAACGCATACTTGCATTCAACAATAAGGCTCTCTATACCAATGATGAATAAATCATCAATGTAGAGGACCAAAATCAGAGACTCGCCATTAACAATCTTGTAGTATAGGTTGGGATCAAAAACACTTTTGTTGAAGCCAAAATTCATCAGGTATCCATCAATCCTCGCATACCAAGCTCGAGGTGCCTACTTGAGTCCATACAGGGTCTTATTCAACCTGCACACATGAGACTCCTTCTCATGTATCACGAAACCAACTAGCTACTCAATGTATACTTATTCCTCAATCTCTCCATTGAGAAAGGTTGTCTTTATATCCATCCGATGTAGTCATTGAGAACCGTCTCAATTGTTTTTTAAAAGTCATCTATTCATTCCTTCAATTCGAGTGAAGCCACCAACTATAACATATATGAATAGTTTAGCAAAAATGGATCAAGCAAAGCAACCATGGCATGGACCTTCAAATGGAAGAGTGAATAACAGCCCGTCTGTTTCAATGAGTATGGCGACTATCAAATGAGGTATCTTCCAACTGCCCAGTTTAGATATTTCTCCTCTCATATCATTCAAGAAGCGCTAGAAATTGAAAAGCATCCCAATAATTTCAATCGAGAAGATGGATACAAACTTAGCCAATCCTAGAAACCCATTATTCATCGACTTAACTATTAGTCTACCCCTATCCTTGGTATTTATCTTCGAATTCAACTCTTAAATACTATTTTACTAGTTTGTTACATTATTTCTTTTTCATAACACCCCCCTATTACATTGTTTTCTTAATCTTGTATTCACACTTTTTGTTTTAGAGTATATTTGTCTTTTATCTCTCTGGTCTCTACCTTTAATTCCCCTTATTATCTTGTTTTCAATTACTATTAATTGATCTCCCCTTCCCTATATTTTATTTATCTCTGCTTTATTCTATTATTTTTCAATCTATAACCTCTATTTATCACACAACGGTCCTTTAATATTTTATTATTTTTAATACAACGACTTTTTCTTATTTTATTTTTTTTCCACGGTTCCCACAACAACTATCAAGCTTCACATTATAAATGCAAACCCCAACACTCTCTTCTAATATCATTTAAGCTTTTAAGTGTCCCTAACGATGGGTGGAGTGTTCACTCGAAACGTTGGATGTTTCATAAATTTGCACATAGTTTATCTCCAGAAAACTCAAAAAATATTATGAATAATTGTGGAAATCTACATTCTTAGATTTTCATAGTCTACTAGTTGAGTCCACATTGAGTTGCCTTGTTTTATAATTAGCCTATTTGGAAGACCTTTACTAAGGTTAATATCTACACAAATACATGTGTAAGTGAACAAACCCATATTTTTCGGTTTAATATCTATTTTTAAAAATCTACCCAAAAAATACTCAATATATTTTAATATTGAGGGATGCTAATAATGAAGGGGCGGATAGGAAGGTGAACCTAGACTGGAATTTTGGACATCACCATTGTTTCTAGGTGAAATTATGGAAATCACAATGAGATAAAAAAAAAACCTACTATCCCCAAAACCAAGGACCCCATCAATAACCTTATGATATTCTTCCTTATTTAGCAACTAAAAAAAAACACACTTTAGAACATAAATGTACCTCACATAGCTTGGTCCAATTTGTAAAAATCCATTGATATAGATCTATTGAGCAAGGCCAAAATCCATTAAATTTGTAAGTAACTACATATTGTTGATAGTAAGTGCTAGTCCCATCAATTCTTGGAGAGGATACCTCTAGAATTGGCACCTCATCATATTTACCTACAAAATAAGGTTTAGAAATCATTGTAGGTTGAGTTGGTTATAAAGGAGGCTTCAATCTAATCACTATTGAGTACAAAACTAATTTTGAACATGAGGGTTCCTCAAATGCCCCCACCCCTCCATGTAAATGTAATGCTAGAACAATAGTTGAATCTTTGCATGTTGTGTAATCATATAGTTTGTAAGAGTCCTCCAGTTTCTTACCCCCATAAACACATCGCTATTATGCCATTGGTATCCCCTGACTTTGCTCCAACTATATTTTAATCCCTTCCTCCTGATTTGATATAGCCACCCACAAGAGACATGTTTTCCTAGATATGAATTTGACCATGATAGAAACTACCAAAGGAATACATACTCCCTCAACACAAGAGATTTTTAGGTAAACTATCAACCATTGACGTGCATTTTATTATATCTTTTTTTTCTCTCCATAGAAATGTTCAAAACTACCTAGAATTTGAGAGTACTACCTCGAACCTAATCAGATATGTTTTATAAAAACTCAAATAGGAACATATTTGAACCAAATCATGACCATAGAAACCCTATACATAAATAAAGGCCATAGGTCGTTTTCATCCCTCCATAAAATAAAGAATGAATTGGTAACCAATATAGGAGTTTTGACTACAAATATTTGTAACAATGTCTCTAGCCCCAAGGGAATAACAATTTCATCTCCCTTATCCATGATATCTGTCTAAAAAAAATTGTCATTAGTTAGAGACACCAACTCATCAATGAAAATGTTAACCTAGATAATCTAAACAATGATTTTCTTATAGGTAAACCCAATTGTGAAACATCGACAAGCAACATGGCTAGCCTAGTTTCGATCTCAATTAGCGATAGAAACCCTAACTTTAGTGAAGAAACAAAACCCCCACTATTGTTAGCACAATGAAGACCATGATCATAGGCTACGTAGAATCAAGCTTAGGGTTTGATAAATGTCCAACAATTTGCTTCACAAAGGTAATATTGATCACATCCATTCTATCCCCACCACCAAATTCATTCATTGTTCCGAGACCTATAACATATGTGTTATCAAATTTTCTTTATCATAATCAACATGATATTATCAATCATATAGCAAATGAGATTATATATATATATATATAATGTTCAACTATGTATTAGACAAATATATAGAAACATAGTTATTATCAATTATATGGCATAAAATAATATCATTGTATAAATTATTATTAAAACAATAGTATCCACTCACACATGTTATTTAAAAACATGGTTCACTTGGCATACCTAGCCTCAAAGTTAATCATATTCAACCACATTCAAACATGGTTGACTGTATTATTGACCTTGGTGAGTAATCCATATCTAACCCATAATAAGTAGAGTCAAACAAAGTCCATGACAATCCACAATATTCAACCATAGTCAATGTGAGTAATCTTTTGTTCATCAAAGTCAAGCATATTCACATGTATCAAGAAAAGTTAACCATAATCAATAGTTAATCAACCAAAGTAACCCATGGTGAATCAAATTCAACTGAATTCAACCATAGTAAGTAATAGTCAGCTATGGTCAAATAAGGTTAATAAATGTCACATAGTCAACTACATTCACCTTTAGTTAACCATAGTCCACTAAAGTAAACCATACTCAACTACAGTCAATCAATGTCAATTAAATAATCAACCAAAGTCACCCACATTCAACCATGGTAAACCATCTTTAAAGAGTATTAATCAAAATCAACAATAATCAACTATTGTCAATCATAGTAAACCATCGTCAACCAAAGTAAACTATCGTCGAGAATAGTCAACCATATTCAACTAAAATAATCCATCCTCAACCATTCTCAGTCATATCCAACAATAGTCAACCGAAGTCAACTAGAATTAACTATAGTAAGCTAAAATCAATCAATTAATATCAATCAAAGTCAACAATAACCTCAACTAAAGTAAACTACATTCAAGAATAATCAACTATATTTAGTGATCCTCAACCTTCTCAACCATATCTAACAATAGTCACATGTGGTCACTTATAGTCAAATAGAAACAACCTTGGTTAGCAAAGTCATAGCTAGTTAATGGTTGGCTTTTTATTTTCTATCCTCTTTCATGCTTAATTAAATGTTGAATATACTTGACTTTAGTTTACTATGGTTGATTTCAATGTTATGTAACATTGTGACATTTCAAGAGTAAGCCTTGAAGAGGTTGACTTCAATATTGTGGCTAATATGACATTATGATTCCTTAATATTATGTCACATAATGGCATTACACGGTTGACTTCAATATTATTCAACATTGCAACATTATGGTTAACTTCAAAATTATGTCACAATGCAACATTAATAGGTTGACTTCAATATTATGTAACATTGTGACAATATGATTGACTTAGAGATTATGTCGCATTGTGATAATAAGAGGTTGAATTCAATGTTATGTATCATTGTGACATGAAGAGGTTGGCTTCATAGCCAGTTGATGGTTTATTATGGTTGAATATGATTGGATTTGGTTTCCTATGCATAACCATGGTTAACTAAACATTGACTATAATTGAGTTTGGTTGACTTTAATGTTAAATAACACTATGAGATTTCAAGAGCAATAATTGAAGTGATTGACCTAAATATTGTGTCACAATCTCACATTATGGTTGTTTCAATATTTTATCACATTACGACATTGAGAGGTTGACTTTAATATTATGTAACATTGTGACATTAAGAGGTTGATTTCATTATCTTGTCAGGTTATGACATTAAGAGGTTGATTTTATTATCATGTCATGTTATGACATTAAGAGGTTGACTTCAACAAAATTTCACATTGTGACATTATGGGTTACCCCAAAATTATGTAACATGTGATGTTAACCATTGTTAATCATAGTAAACCATTATAAACCAATGTAAATTATAGTCAATAATAGTCAACCGTAATCAACTAGAATCAACCATCCTGAACCATTGTCAACCATATCCAACAATAGTCAACCATGGTCATCTATATTCAACCAAATCCAACCATACTCAACCAAATTTCATCAATCAATATCAATCAAAGTGAATCAAATTCAATAATAGTTTACCATCGTCAATCATCATAAACCATTTTCAACCAAACTGAACTATGATCAAGAACAATTAACCATAGTAAACTATAATCAACCATCATATCTTAACAATCTTACATTTGATTATAGAATTTCACGACAAACATTATTTTATAAATTTGTAATTCATGAATGCAAATATTATTATTAAATTTTTATCCACCAAAACATATTATTTTTAAATTTTATCGTCATCATCGACATCTTCATTATCATCTTTAAAATAAATTCATAGCTTAAATATCATACATTTAATTATATAATTTAACCTGGAATATATATCAAGTTCTCAAGTCTAAAGATTTACACTCTCTCTTTTCAAGACGTATAATATTTTCATCAATTTGAGAGTTATTGTAAGAGGTCTTCATCAAAATAGTGAACCAACCTTAAATATGATCATTTTAATTGTAATATCGGTATGATTCCAAATAACGACAATAATATGAAAACTCCCCTTAAATTACTTTAGCATTCTCATTCACCCTCTTAGAGGGTATGCTAGTATATATTGTATTTATAATTGGTGAAATTAATATAATGAGAGTTAGAGGTGCGGATCTAAACATTTGTCGGTTTTCCAGGTTAAGGGTTTTCGGGGTAATTCATGAGTAATATGTGTGAATGCTATTATTTTATTTATGTCTTATAAAGAATCTGTGTGTGCATTTCTATATTGTAAAGGTTTAAAACGTGCATTTGGTGTCAGAGCAGTTATTGGCTTCAGGGGGACACTTTTTTTGCTAAGGGTTCGGTTATCTTGGGTTTATGATAAACATGGTTTTATTGGGAGCTCTGCAGTGGTGATTCTTATGGTGAAAGTAAATGGTGAGTAGTTCTAAAATTGAAATCGATAAATTTAATGGGCAATCTTTGAGCTTTGGAAGTTGAATATGGAGGATCTTCTGGTAGATAAAGAACAGTGGGTCACTATGGATCCCGATATTACACCTATGGATATGTCGATAAAAGACTAGGGTGAAGTTGGATAGGAAGGAAAAGAGCATAATTTGGTTATGTCTTTCATATTCATTGTTATTGAATGTCTCAAGAGGAGCTACAACCAAGGAATTATGGGATAAGTTAGGGGATTTATATCAATCTAAGTCCCCAGTAAATAAACTTTTTCTATGGAAGAAGTGGTACCTCTTGAGGATAAATGATCGAGACTAAGTGACAAAGCATCTAAATTCCTTCAATACTATGGTAAGATAATTGTTGTTTGTTGACATTAAAATTTCTTATGAAGATAAGAGCATTAGTTTATTATATTATTTGCGAGAATCATGGGATAGTTTGATTGTGGCTATAGGGAGTAATGCAAGCACATTAAAGTTTGATGATGTGGTTTAATCATTATTGTTGAAAGAAATGAAGATGAAGACCATGGATAGTCAGAGGATGGATGCCTTATATGTAAGAGGACATTCCTTGAATAGAAATAAATAAATAAAAGTCCTCAAGTGGGAGATCTAAATATAGAGGCAAATCTAAATCTCCAAGAAAATCATTAACAAAATGCTAGAAATGTGGTAAAATTGGGCATTACAAGAAGGATTGTAGATCTAAAAGTGTTGACAGAAGGAAGGGATCTAATGATGTTCCTTCCATGAAAGGGAATACCTCCTCGTAGGAAGGAGGGTATGTGTACTTGGCTTCTTCAAGCACACTATAGATCATGATGTACGATTAACCGATTCAGTGGCTTCTTTTCATATGACTCTCTAGAGGGAGTGGTTTTGTGAATATGAAAAATATAATGGAGGTGATGTCTTCCTAGGGAATGTTGTTTGTTAATGTTGATTTTGATATTGAAGTAGAACAGATGGACGTAAAGACAACATTCCCACATGGGGATTTTGAAGAAGAAATCTACATGAAACAACCAGAAGGTTTTGCAGTAAAGGGTAAGAAAGAGTTGGTTCGCAAGCTAAAAAAGTACATATATGGGTTGAAGGAATCTCCAAAGATGTGGTATCAAAAGTTTGATACTTGTTGGTTTTAATAACCAACAAAAAATATACACAACCATATATAATGCAAGGGACATTGGGAGTTTACACTCAAGAAACCTTGGAAGGGGAAAATTATGTTCAATTGAATCATTCCCATGTGTGTTTGCAATGTACAATTGGTCCCTTTATATGACAATAGATGAAAATAACAACAATATCATAATTACATGTTTAGTTCAACCATATGCATAATTATCTCCACAATATCTCACTAAAACTTTCCATGAATCTCTCAACTGATCTTCATCCCTAACCACTCTCTTTTCTTTTTATATTTGGTTCTTATGTAGAATTATATGCTTGGTCTACTTCATTAACATATAACAATGTATTCATTAAACATCACAAGTAGGAGTTAATCCTTCATACTTCCCCTTAACTAACACCGGCGATCTCAATCTGTAATCATTATCGTTTGTCTCTTCAATTGTCTTCTACGTTCATTGGTGTTCTTCATTCTTCATCCTCAAGCTTATTCAATTTTCATATTGTACCTGCAAAACATAAACATTGTGTTTATTGAATTCCATATAAAAAAGTCACCATCCACCGAAATACATGGGTTTTCAACCACGATATTCGTCGGTTCACTAGAAAAAATTTCTTATACATGGTTTGACAACAATTCTTCAATCATAAACATTTTCACTCCCCCTGCATCATCATCAATCAACACCTTGGGTTTTCATTGGATTACTCGCAACCATACTCCAGGTTTTTCTAGATTACCCTCAACCATTACATCCTCGAGTGGTTTTGTCTTACCATGAACCATCAAGTGGTTTCAACTGACCATAAGCCATACATTACATCAACTGGTTTAGGTTGACCACAAGCCATACACTACATCAAGTGGTTTCGACTGACCATGAACCATACAACAATAAAATTATGTGGGTATACTCGCCTCATCAAGGCTTACATCAACATTTAACTCAAGTACATACAATTCCAAATTTTCAATTTAGGATAATCTAGCCCTTGTACAAGCATAGTGTTGATATTATGGTAGTTGCGGGAGGTATTAACCTCCACGTGTAACCCTGAAAAGAATAGAATATTCTGGGAAGCAAGAAGAAACCCTAAAGCATTGGATATAACCCTAGAAGACAAGTTGGCTAAAGAAAATAATTTAATATTAAGTCTTTAGCCTCCAGAAAGAGAAGTCGACCCAGACAACTAAGAAAGAGAAATATAAATACAGGATGCCAGAGCTCATTTGTACACACACAAATCGCAACTGCAAAGATCTAGTGCGCACTGCAGAAATTTAGTGAGTGTGCAAGTCTAGAGAGTAGCTGCAGCTGCAGCTACTGCAACTTGTATTTTTGGTTTTAGGCTTCGACTTTCTCTTGGTTATGGTTTGGAATTTGTGCCTTGTGCGCTAGCTTTGGAGAGAGGTACGCTACATTGATTGGATATTAGGCCTAGGGTTTGCTTCCATAATTATTCTTTGTCAAGGTTAAGGTGCTCGGGGGTGGCTTCAGCCTATGGTTGGGTGACAATATTGCTATATTCTCTATGGTTAAATGAGCAAAACTATTTTTCTAACAGGTTATGGGTCCACACTATCTTCGGACAGTCTAACCCCTGAAAGATAGATTAGGAGGATTTTCTCAGTTAGAATTGCAGTTGCAGTCAAAGTTTTTGCTGCAACAACGAAACCCTAACCCTCTTGTTAAGGCACCTTAAGTGAAGAGATTGACCTAATTTCTAGATATCCTAGTGCACCCTAACCTAGTGCACCTCCTGGTACTCTCTGCAAGCTTAGAGGTCAAGTTTGAGTTTTTGGTCAAAGTCAAAGTTTGACCAA
>JZKD02S1774987.1:63528-76582 GCA_000966675.3 Picea glauca
CGTGTAGTGTTGGAAGGCCCTTTTCTCCAATATGCCCCAGTCTTTGATGCCACAACATGGTCTTCTTTTCAAGGACAGTATTGGTCTTTTCTCCCTCATCTCTCTACTTAGGGACAACATAACTATTACACCCATTAGTATAAGTGCTTCCCAACAACCTGTGTAGAGTTCCACACCGAACTCCCCTCATCAACACCATTTCCCCTCGTAACATCTTGCAAGTGCCCTTTCCCAATACAGTATCCACTCCTGCATCATCCAACTTGCTTACATATATTAGGCTCCTGGCTAGTTTTGGAATGTGCAAAACCCCAGGGAGAGTTCTAATACTTCCATATTTTAGCAGCAACTTAACCCTTCCACGTCCCATGATTCTGGTTGTCGAGTCATCTCCTAGGAATACATCACCACCATCGTATTTTTCATATTCAGAGAGCCACTCCCTGTGAGGAGTCATATGGTATGATGCACCTGAGTCGATCAACCATACATCACGATCTGCATGTGTACCTGTAGATGCCAAGTAAACATCACTTCCTTCTTCAGTGGAGGTTTTTTCCTCTATGGAAGTGGTACTATCAGATCCCTTTGGTTTATCAACCTTCTTAGACTTGCAATCTTTCTTATAATGCATGTTTTACCACACTTCCAACATTTCCTCAAAGATTTTCCTGGAGACTTAGATCTACCTGTAGATTTAGATCTTCCTCCCGAAGACTTACCAAGATTCATGTCTTGGGTACGACCTCTTACATTTAAAGCATCTGTGCTATGACCATCCATGTTTTTCCGCCTCATCTCTTCAGATAACATGGATGAAACTACATCCCCATACTTCAATGTAGATTGAGTGGTACTACCAATTGTTACAACCAGATTATCCCAAGAGTCTGGCAAAGAACATAACAAAGTAATACACTTATCTTCTTCTGCAATCGTAATATTAACAGATACGAGTTGACTTACCAGAGTATTAAAGGCATTTAGATGTTATGTCACAGAAGCTCCATCTTCCATCCTAAGATGATACAACTTCTTTCGAAGAAACAACTTGTTTACCAGGGACTTTGATAGATATAAATTCCCTAACGTATTCCATAGCTTGGCTATAGATTCTCCCGACACATTCAACAACACTGGATCTGTCAGGCAGATTCGAATAGTACTCCTTGCTCTTCTATCCAACTTCTCCCAATCTTCCTTTGACATACCAGTAGGTGGTGTACTAGTAGTTTGTGTACTAGTAGGTTGTGTACCAGTCGTTTGTGTGCCAGTAGGTTGCGTACCAGTGGGCTGTGTACCAGGATCCACAACGATCCATTGTTCTTTGTCTACAAGAAGGTCCTCCATCTTGAGCTTCCATAGCTCAAAGTTTTTACTATTGAACTTCTCTATCTCAATTCTAGAAGAGCTCTGAATTCCTCTTTATACACTCTAATAACCATTGTAAAAGCTCCCACTCAACCCAAGTTTATAACAAACCCAATATAAACTTGATCTATCAAGCCCGAGCCAAACCCTCAACAACAAAGGCATCCCTCTGAAGCCAAAAACGAGTTTTGATACCACATGTAAGTTTTAAACCTGTGAAGTAAAGTAATGCATATAGATTCTTAAGCAAAACAAAAATTAATCAATGGCTCATACACATAGTACACAAAGATTTATACCGGAAACCCTCAACTGAGGAAAACCTTTCAACTCTTCATTATATTAATTTCATCATTCACCATACAATATATACAATGTTTTTAGGTATTCTGTAGATACCAAAACCCTAATCCCTTAATCCGGGATTAATTTAGAAAACCGCTAAAAATAGCAAAAACCGTCGGACGTAGTTGTCAAATCTGACGCGCCCACACACACACATGCAAAGAATATAACATATACCCAACATAGACAACTATAAAGAGGGTTTTCAGGTATTTGTGTGACACTACAGATTGTGGAATTTTCTATCAAGGAAGACCTGGTGCAAACAGAGTGTTGGACACATATGGATTTGTTGAGACAAATTGGGTTGGAGATATGGATCACATAAGATCTGCAAGCGGTTATGTGTTTAACCTATTTGGAGGAGCAATCAGTTGGATGAGCAAGAGACAATTTGTAGTGGCACTCTCTACTAAAGAAGTTGAATACATGGTAGCTACTCATGGGAGTAAGGAAGTTGTATGGTTACAAAGGTTATGTTCATGCATTGGGTTTGTACAACAAGTCGTAAGGTTAGATTATGATAGTTAGAGTACAATCTTTTTGGTAAAGTACCTGGCTTATGCTAAGACAAAGCACATTTATGTTCAATATCACTTTGTGAGAGACATGGTTGAAAACAAGAAGGTGTTGTTAATGAAGGTGGACACTTTGAAGAATATTGCAGATTAATTAACAAAGTTTGTAAGCTTTGAGAAGTTATGTTGGTGTACAGAAGCAATGGGCATTACTGCCCTAAATTATTAATGGATTAAGAGTTTGGATGTTGCATAATCATATACATTGTATTTGTAAATGGTGAAATTATTATAATGAGAGTTAGAGGTGCGGCTATAAACATTTGTTGGTTTTCCCGGTTAAGGATTTTCAAGGTAAATTTATAAGTACTATGTATGAATGTTATTGTTTTCTTTCTCTTTTATAAAGAAAATATGTATATGTTTCTATACTCTAAAGATTTAAACGTACAGTTTTTTTTGCGAAAATTCAATCATGATATTAACAATATAGTAAACTATATTAAACCATAATATAATATAACTATATTAATTTTTATGTTTATATAAAGTTAAACACAAATATGTTATCAACCATATACTAAACCATATCAAAATAAAATGTATTATTACAATTAAATCATCTTATTTATTAGTCCTTGCCGAAGGCGTAGAGGGACTATAGCGAACGATAAATCGTTGATTTCATATTAACTTGCTCTTTGACTATAGTTTTTTGCACAATCTCTATTGTTAGAACTAGAGAATAGAAAGCATTATTTTTTATATAATAAAAAATAATTATTTGTCATCACCTCATTGGAGAATAGATTCAAAGTCTTATTTCCATCTTCGTTATTCCTAATGTTTTAAATGTTTAGATATCCAAAGTTTTGAGCATCGACTCTCTTTTTGAATTTTTTTATTTTTATTGAAATGTTTACATACCAAAAGTTTTGAGCATTGACACTCTTTTTGAGGTACTTGAATAGGCCTAACAACTTAAATGTTTACATAGCGCGAGGCCCTTAAACAGGCCTGACAACCTTAAATGTTTACTTAAATAGGCATGTCAGAGTACATTTTTCCTCCAATTTTTGCATACAATCTTGAAGTGAATTTGGGAAATATTGTTGTCAACCACCACTCGCATAGTCATCATATGTTTTATATTTCTTCTATGTTTGGAATGCAATTTGTCATCATTTAAGATAGATATATTCATTATTGCTTCACTGGTTGTTGCTTGTTCATTGGTTCGTTGGTTCGTTGGTTGTTGCTTGTTGTTGTTTGGTTCAACTTTGCAAGGTTGAAGTCCTGCACCTACATTTGGACCTGTTGGTGCTTGCTCACTGGTTTTTTTCTTGTTGCTTTCTTTTTTTTTCTTCAAGTTTGCAAGGTTGGAGTCATGCACCCCCAGTTGGAGATGTTTTTTCACTTTGCAGGGTTCAAATCTTGCACCCACAATTGGACCTGTGATTCTGTCGTTCATCATTGACGAGTAAGTTTCAATACCATAGTTTCATTCGTATTCATTGTTTACTGTTTATATTTTATAGTTTGCAAGTAAGAATTTTTAAGTATTTATTCATCATTCTTATCCTGCAAACTTTCCATAGAGGTTGGCATATCTTCTCCTCCTACTCTTAAATATTCCTCCAATTTTTTCCCCAAACTCTGCACCATGTGCATGCCAATGTCGTCTGCACAACTTTGGCTGTCATTTTTTCTAGCATTACAAATATCGGTCCTTTGTCATATTTGACGAAGTGGAAATCTAATGCCTCAATTGGATAAGGAAATTCTTTATCCTTGCCACCTTGCCCTCGATGATATTCCCACCTTGCCCATGAATGAGTACCTACCTATCCCCTACGGGAATCGAACCTGTGTCTTTCACATGAAAAGACGATGTCAAGCTTGTTTCCTTTGCAAAATGTTCTTGTAGAAGAAAATTGTAGGTAGGTGTAGAAGGGCTAAGTATGATACAACAGTAACCAAGCTGCAACAAAATTGCACACCATTGTCAGGCATTATCCATCTTTATCAGTGACATATTTCAGTGAGTTATAAAGAAAAAGTTCCAGGACTTGAAATGCAAATACTGGGTAATTCCAGGACCTGTTGTTGCACTTTGCAGGGTTGAAATCTTGCACTCGCAATTGGACCTGTGATTCTGTCGTTCATCATTGATGAGTAAGTTTCAATACCATAGTTTCATTCGTATCTGTTCTTTACTGTTTACTATTTATAGTTTGCAAGTAAGAATGTTTAGTTATTTATTCATCATTCCTATCCTACAGACTTTCCATAGAGGTTGGCATATCTTTTCCTCCAATTTTTTCCCCAAACTCTGCACCATGCGTATGCCAATGTCGTCCGCACAACTTCGGCTGTCATTTTTTCTAGCATTACAAATCCCGGTCCTTTGACTTATGTGACGAAGTGGAAATCTAACGCCTCAAATGAATCTTTCGCACAACCCAAGGAACAGTTGTAACATAATTGTAAAAAGACATAGTACAGGATCTCAAGAAACTAACTAGTTCCACAATTGTTGTACGTATACATTACAATTCCATCCACACTTTGCACATAAAAATTGCCTTAAACAATTTTGTGCAACTTTTTTGTTGTACACATATATATATTGTATTGTTCAATATATTAACTACAATGCTCACGTGCACAGGTTGAGGGTGTTTTTGTTGCAACAAATGCATACTCGACCCCTTTTGAGCTTGTATGTTCCAAATGCAACTCTCCTACTTCTGCCTCTGCTTTCATAAATGATGGCACAATTGATTGTCTACAATGCAGTAAAAAATGCCCTTACATATATAGACATTGCCTCAACGCTGCCATTTGAACCCTCAGCAACACAATTGTACATTGTACAATTAGACAACCTGTATTACAAGATGTGCTTCCTGGATTGGAATAATTGCCATATGAAGTATACCTATAGAAAAAGGCAAACAATGTCTACATGTTACGCGACTTTCACGTCCATAGCAAATTTACATTAAATGAGGACAATGTCATACTGCATATCAATTGAACCAAAAAAAATAAAAAATTCATATCATGTGTTGACAAGAAACGAAACAATCTATTTTGTACATGTCCATGCTACCCAATCAAGACATGAATAGAGTTTTGCAGTGCCATGACAAAGCGAACTGGAAGCGCATAAGATTGTTGAGTCCAGGAATGAGAAGCATGAGGAAAGACCTCATACAAAGTACCCAACTTTGAATAAATCGGGTCCATCCTTTGAGTCGTCAAAATGGCTTGCTCCTCTGAACGGAACCATCAGGAATTTTCAATAATATTTCAAATTTGGCATTGTTCAAACTCCATTAAGTTAAATGCTGACACTCTTTTCCAGAACTAGTAATGTTAGAACATTGTCCGGTCAACGTGATCTTGGTTCATAGTACTATCAGAAGAAAATGTTCATAGTGATCTTGGTTCATAGTGATGTAGTAATCGGCAAATTTCTTGGGGCACATTTTGGGATTTGGTTATATATGGGATACAATGCCCAGTCTCCGCTGATTTTTTCTTGTCTTGTGTTTGGCAGACTTTTGTTCATGTGCTTTCGTATTGTAGTTCAAGGTTCTCATGGGCCCAGTTTTTGAATTATGGTTGGATGATAGATTCATGATCTTAGCGATTTTTATATGATCTTAAAGAATATACAAGACCTGCCTTGCCTTTTAATGTAAGATCTATGAAGCAAATGTAATATGTAGTTAATTTTAGCACTTTTACTTGATTGATGAAATTACCAAAATTCTTCTTTAGAAATATTTTGAAATAAAAGGATAGATGTTAGCTACAGTCGAATGGGATTATGATATCAACCACACAAAATTAAAATTAAAATTTGTCATTGTTATACTTACGGTCAAGTTGACAGTACAATAATTTTACTTGAACAACCCTCCATTGATTTTTCTATAGCTTTTTGATGCTTCTCTTATGCAAACACATCATAGAAAGTATAACTATGACTCACTTTCTCTATTCCTTGATTGAAGAGCCTGTACAACTGTCTAATGCACTTCATATTTATTGTTAAGACCATCAATGGGGATTTGTTAAGACCAATTCCCTCTTCCGAAAATTTCCCTCCCCTTTCTTTTGCCCCTCTACTTTCCCTTTTTGGTTACTTAGTCGCTTTTCAGAAAATGTCTAAGTGCGCGGGTTGGCGGATTCACGCATTCACATTTCCACTCATGCTTTTATATCACGAGTCTGACCGACCACTTCCCCATTCCATACTCAACCACTTTTTTGATCGCGGGTTCCCGGCTAGGCGGACTCAAGATTGTGTTTCCATTGTTTCGCGCTCTACAAACAACACCCGGAGTTCCCCGATATACAAATTGACAACCAAATTCCCCTTTCTTTTTCCCCTCTGCTTTCCCTTTCTGGTTACTTCCCTGCCACCTTCGCACTTCTTTCTAAATATGCAATTAGTAAGCTTTAATGATAACAACTCATCATGCAGGAACCGTAAATATTTTCATTAATGAGCGAAAGGCTCGAGGAGATCTCCCATTAATACTCATTAAACCAAGATTTACGGAGGGTTATATTATCCCTTCCGAGTGTTCATTTCAAACATCATGGAATGTCTTTTGCGGGTTGGTGAGTTCACGAAATATCCAATCCTTAATTACTCTTCGTCGTCCCTGCCACCTTCACACTTCTTTCTAAGTATGCAATTAGTAAGCTTTAATGCTAACAACTCATTATGCAAGAACTGTAGAGATTTTCATTAATGAGTGAAAGGCTCAAGGAGATCTCCCATTCATACACATTAAACCAATATTTGCGGAGGGTTATATTATCCCTTCTAAGTGTTCATTTCAAACATCGTCTGGAGCAAACAGACGTTCTTGTCAACTTATGGCATCAACTTGACAACACTTATGTGGAGATAGAGTGAACATCTTCAGGTGTAAGGACCAACACTTCTAGTGGTCCAGGGCATATTCTTACTACTCATCCCCTTACGCCCAGAACGAAGTAATTTGGACCTCTGGAATTGCTCGTACAGGTTGTGTCCCTGAAGTATTTGACTGTAAGGAGGTGGTCTCTTGGTGCACCAAGAGATATATTTCAAGCCAAAGAATTATTCCACTGTGAGAACACTCGCTTGTTTCTTTGTCACCTCAGGTTTTCCGCAAGATGTTGAGATTTCAGAGCCAACATTGACCTTCAGAGGTGAAGACTGCAAGGAGTTCCTAAAAACGCATGATAACGGGTTGGACCTCTTACCCGAGTTCCTGGAAGACCCGACGACAGTTCCTGAAGATATCACAAGGTTGCAAGTTAGTTCATTTAAAAATCCATTCCGGGAAATTGCCTGGATGTTTACGAGGATAACGAGACAGGAATCCACATCAAGCATTTCCCACATGATTCTTTATATTTTGTATTTCACGGTCAAGGAACGGGCCATTTTTTATTGGGGGAAGTTGATTTCCATTGAAATCTATTCCCAATTGTCATGATTCAAACATGAGAAGAAATTTTATATGTCATCCTACTTGGTTTTCGCGATAGCGCATTGTTGTCCATTTCCAAAATTGTATGTGTCCAAGAAGGTAAACTGTGAACTCGACCCAACAACCTTCTAGTACCAGGCCTTATGGAGGCACAAGGCCTCCCATTGTTCTTATGAGGTTTTTAATGAATTTGTCTCAGTTTTCAAAGATTTATTGTTAGGAAAGGATTCTCCTCGAACGTCTGACTAGGAAACCAAGCTTTTGGACATGAAGGTGACACTTGAACAAATGGAGAATTATAGTGTAATAATGATTTTTGGCTCCAAGGAAAATCCTGCTTTCCTTCCATGTCACATTACAGACAGAATGTTTGTTACAAAAATAGCAAGGCAATACAACTATTGGTTGCATTTTTTTCCATGAGAAGAGAAAAAAGCAGTTCATTCCTCTTCCTTGGAAAGTCGGGGACTTCGTGTTCAAGAACATCAATAAGATTGACGAATTCGCAGGCCATTTCAACAACTTGAACCTAAGATATGATGAAAGACTGAGAGGGTTCGACCCTAATGGGATTTTTGTAGAACATTTACTAGTAGTTGGCTTCAACAATTATTTTATCCATGCACTCATGAACGAAGAAGAAGATAATGACGAGAACACTCCTGCTCTTGACATTGGCGACCTAGAGACATTGCAAAGCACCAATGTATTGTACAAACAACATGGAAAGTGTCAAAATCCCGGTGAGAAGAGTGTCAAATCCCCAATTGCCACTCCCAAGAGCACGACATCCTGGAGATTCACTCCAACAGTACACCCCAATAAGAAAGAAGCCCACAATTCTTTAAGCGAAGGAGGAGATAAGAACCCTCCTTCGGGTAAAATTGATAGTTCTCACAAGCTTCCCGTGAGGAAGAAGAGAAAAAACGTTGTGCAAGAAGTGGAAGAGCCCCGAACTGAAAGTGATATACATGTATTCTCCCTTGAAGACATGGAACTTGAGACTGATCTCCAAAACGTATTCCACAACATTGATCATCCCAGGGATGCGATCGACCATAATCCCCTAATGGAAATAGTTGAGATCGAGAGTTTTGACGAAGATGAATCCTTCATATTCCAGAGTGTTGTTTTTGACAGGATTTAATTATTGAAAAGAGAGATGTAAGAAATAAGAAAGGGAAATCTCGTTCAGAGATTAACCTTAGGAACATGCAGTCGTCCCAAATCTCCTGAATTCACAGAGCAACTGAAGATGATATTGATGATTCCATTGGAGGCCTTGAGGTGGAGAATACCAAACTGAAGGACCAAATCAAGGAATTGGAGGAAGCTTTGATTCATGTCCCATTGCTTGCCAATCCTTTAGCAATAATCGTGCCTTCCACCCTTGCAGCCAAGTTAAAAGGATCCTCCAGCCTCCTCACATCGTGTAGAGGCTATGTGGAGAATATTATCAAGAAAATAATGGAGCTAATTACTGAAGCCTGGGAAACATCAAAAAGTATAACTTCCTTTGGAACGAGGGCACATGCCCTCCAGGGATATTTGCAGGCAGATTTAAAAAATGAAGAAGGTTTCTATCTAGACGCGGTCGTCCCTTTTAGCATCAAAGTCACCAACATGATAGAAATGAGAAGAAGAGAAGAAGATCTCCCCTCCCCAAACTGGATCAAACAATTAAATGCATGCTGGAAAGAGAAAGTTAAGAACCTACATCTCATTGTCCTATCATGTGAATAAGTTGTATCAAATAAAGAAGAATTATTCAGAAAGTTGACCAAAATAGACTTAGTTGGAAGTACCAATGAGGTCCAAGGCCCCAAATTAATCCTCAACTCCTTATTCTTAACCAAGCAAGCCTTCAATGAAAAAGTTGAGATTTTTAAGGGGTTGTCTTTTGAAAATTTTTACGGCATCCTTGAATATGATGAGGATGACGTGGACAACTGGCTAGTGGACTATTCGGTAAAAAATCAAGAAATTGAAGAGGCTCTGCGTAATCTTTCTATCGATCTAAGGGAATTATAAAGCGAGCTTTTCAACATAAACATCCGGTATGAGATCAATGTGGCCCCCATGAGAAGCTACATTGAAGAATGTCTCCAAAGGGCAATCAACAAGCTCACTGACGAAGGGCAACAAGCGGTTGGCACGATTCCAGTAACCATCAACGAGAGAAATAAAAAGGCATCAACAAGCAAATAGCAAAGGGGGAGAGAGATACCATCATAGTAAGTCTGTATTGATCACATCCTGCTTTCTTGATCAATCTGTTTATTCCACCTCTTTAAATAGAAATGTCTAACCAAAGACTAATAACTTCCAATTTCTTCTTTTCAGGTCTTGTTGTCTACCGTCGCCTACTTCTTCTTTCTACAGTCCTATTTCTTGTACTTATTTCTTTTATCGTCCACGGGATCCCCAATCCCAATCCATATGACAAACGCATTTAAAATTCGAGGAATATGTAACAAACATTATTATTTTTTGAGAAATTTCAAAGAAAACTATTTCGGGAACAATCTCGATGGTGCCTTGTAACCCTGTTTTCGAAATGCAAAGTTAGTTCTCTTTATGCATGCCAGTCATCTTATTTTATTTTTATGTCCACAAAAATATTTATATTAAACTATGTTGGATGTCAGGAAATTGTGTTTATTTAATTTGAATGTTTAATGTGTGTGATTCTTGGTCCTATTTTCCAGGAACCTTTATTTCAAAAAAAAAAAAACATTTTCTATCGTTTTGTATTGCTTTAAGTCATTACGACGGACTTTCTCTAAGTCCCACATTTGAACTATACACGCCCCAGGAAAAACTTAAAGAGGAGTACCGCATCTATAAAAACGCAGTAGGATTGACATCCTCGTTAGGTTGTCATTTCGGTCCTAACAGATTCAAGGGTCAACAGACTTGTAAATACATCTACAAGAATATCCGCAGAAATAAAAACCTTCAATTTTTTTTATCATTGCCAAAAAACAATCAACTGGATAGACATGTTACAAATATATTAGTTGGTACTATACTGAATTGTCATAGGCATTTTATAAATATTTCAGTTGGATAGGCATTTTACAAAGATGCCCTCTTCCTAGAGAGAAATTGCAGATCAACCTCTGCAAAGTGGGATTGCTTCTCATGGAAAAAAGTTTCAGGAAAAGGGCATCTTCCTTTGTCTCGACACCTTCTTTTCACACAGTTTAAATTAACTTCAATGAGCTGGAAACTCGTGAAAATACACAATCATGTTAGTTGTGTGTTAATATATAGAAAAAACTAGCAAACACATAGGTCACACAAGAAGATCAAAGAATCTTCGACACTGAACAAATTTTCAAAAAAAATTATATGGTTTTTTTGCCACCACATATAACTTTATTTATCCTAGCACATATAGAATGAAATGGATGTTGCTTGCTTTGTCCATGGGAAAAATTAAAGAATTGACTATGGAAATTGAAGTAACTCTAAATATTGGGATGAAAGTCAGTTGGAAGTATACAAAGATCATTATAAATGAATTTCATAAATGCATTAAAGAGATAAAACCTACAACGTAGGAACGGAAATTTCTAAGATGACAAGTCAGACTCCAACAATATATCAAGTTACAAGTGATGGGGATATCTGTGCTTTTTAGTAGCTATTTGTTGCACTACTGGTAATAGGAGAAATTATAGAATCTTATTAAGAAAATAAAAGCAAGATGGATTATGCAAAACACAATATAATTAGAATGAGAATACTTTCAAAAACTAAATGGTTTCAATGCCATAATTGCTCTAGGAGATTAACGCTCGAGCGCCTTCTCTTTCTGAAATGAATGTGAGTCGTCAATCAGTTTTCAATGTGCGATCTGGGCGACCCTAGCACTTTAGCGTCCCTGCTAAAGTTTTACCAAGCTACCAATCTTAGAACTCCCCTGGTCATATTTAGCGATGGAACAAATTTCTCACAAAGTGACATTCTCGCTAATTACTTGTTAACCCGATATTAATATAATATTGTCATTAACTAATTCGGGAATTCGGGACTTCGGCTCTTCGGGGCTCCGGGCTTCAAGGGAACTGTATTTGTTCTAGATGGAAAACTCTTGGAGTGACATTCTCCCAGAGTCATATAGCAGCCTGACGTCTTATGGCTGACGTGTCGTAGAGTGCCACGTGTCCTTTTCTACATGGATACCACTTATCTTGCATGTTGTTTGCCACGTGTTCGCGACAGTTTCCATGTGTCTCTGGTACTTCGGGCTTCTCATTCTCCCACGATCCCTTCATACCTATGCATTTATTCCCATTCCAACCCAGCAAGAACTACGCTGCCATACAACACTTGTTATATAATGAATCATATCAAACCAGTTTAATATACATATATTAAACCTTATCAATATATACATATTGAACAAATGTAATATACACATCTTCAACCTTATCAATATATGTTTACATCCATGTTATCCATCATTTACTAATATATTAATAAATTAAAAATATATAACAAGTATAATATATGTTTACATCCATGTTATCCATCATTTACTAATATATTAATAAATTAAAAATACATAACAAATATAATATGTGTTTACATCCATGTTATCCATCATTTACTAATATATTAATAAATTAAAAATATATAACAACTATTAAATTTTACGTTACTCCATTAATACGATATATGTAATCTAATAATAGGGACCACATAAACTAACAACAATATTAATTAATGTTTTACTATTATATATTAGATGATATGATATCATGAATAACGTCTATTAAAAATGAAATTAATAATTTATTAAAATAAAAATTACAATATATAAATAATAATAAGTTAATAATTTAATGGATTCATAGTATTTAGTAGATTAATGGATTCATAATGATGATGATGATTAGCGTCCACTTAGATTTAATTGGTCTATCGGACCTTAATAGGATAAGTGATTACTTGTGATTCTTTAAAATTTTGTTTATGTGCTTGAAAAGCATTAAGATAAGCTTTCCAAGATCACCATACTTTTGTTGAGTTAAGAGATTAGGAAGGTTGGTAGTGTGATCAATATTTTGAAAATGAGATCTAATATAGGTATAGGCTGGACAATTTAAGAGAAAGTGTTTTTCATCTTCAACCTTCTTAATGTCACTCGATATTTTAATAATTAATAATTTATTAAAATAAAAAATAAAAATTACAAGATATAAATAATGAGCTAATAATTTAAAGATTCATAGCATTTAATAGATTAATGGATACATAATAAAAATAATTTATCACTTGATTTATATCAATATATTGATAAATTAGTCC
>JZKD02S1774987.1:76592-92800 GCA_000966675.3 Picea glauca
AAAAGTTTCAGGAAAAGGGCATCTTCCTTTGTCTCGACACCTTCTTTTCACACAGTTTAAATTAACTTCAATGAGCTGGAAACTCGTGAAAATACACAATCATGTTAGTTGTGTGTTAATATATAGAAAAAACTAGCAAACACATAGGTCACACAAGAAGATCAAAGAATCTTCGACACTGAACAAATTTTCAAAAAAAATTATATGGTTTTTTTGCCACCACATATAACTTTATTTATCCTAGCACATATAGAATGAAATGGATGTTGCTTGCTTTGTCCATGGGAAAAATTAAAGAATTGACTATGGAAATTGAAGTAACTCTAAATATTGGGATGAAAGTCAGTTGGAAGTATACAAAGATCATTATAAATGAATTTCATAAATGCATTAAAGAGATAAAACCTACAACGTAGGAACGGAAATTTCTAAGATGACAAGTCAGACTCCAACAATATATCAAGTTACAAGTGATGGGGATATCTGTGCTTTTTAGTAGCTATTTGTTGCACTACTGGTAATAGGAGAAATTATAGAATCTTATTAAGAAAATAAAAGCAAGATGGATTATGCAAAACACAATATAATTAGAATGAGAATACTTTCAAAAACTAAATGGTTTCAATGCCATAATTGCTCTAGGAGATTAACGCTCGAGCGCCTTCTCTTTCTGAAATGAATGTGAGTCGTCAATCAGTTTTCAATGTGCGATCTGGGCGACCCTAGCACTTTAGCGTCCCTGCTAAAGTTTTACCAAGCTACCAATCTTAGAACTCCCCTGGTCATATTTAGCGATGGAACAAATTTCTCACAAAGTGACATTCTCGCTAATTACTTGTTAACCCGATATTAATATAATATTGTCATTAACTAATTCGGGAATTCGGGACTTCGGCTCTTCGGGGCTCCGGGCTTCAAGGGAACTGTATTTGTTCTAGATGGAAAACTCTTGGAGTGACATTCTCCCAGAGTCATATAGCAGCCTGACGTCTTATGGCTGACGTGTCGTAGAGTGCCACGTGTCCTTTTCTACATGGATACCACTTATCTTGCATGTTGTTTGCCACGTGTTCGCGACAGTTTCCATGTGTCTCTGGTACTTCGGGCTTCTCATTCTCCCACGATCCCTTCATACCTATGCATTTATTCCCATTCCAACCCAGCAAGAACTACGCTGCCATACAACACTTGTTATATAATGAATCATATCAAACCAGTTTAATATACATATATTAAACCTTATCAATATATACATATTGAACAAATGTAATATACACATCTTCAACCTTATCAATATATGTTTACATCCATGTTATCCATCATTTACTAATATATTAATAAATTAAAAATATATAACAAGTATAATATATGTTTACATCCATGTTATCCATCATTTACTAATATATTAATAAATTAAAAATACATAACAAATATAATATGTGTTTACATCCATGTTATCCATCATTTACTAATATATTAATAAATTAAAAATATATAACAACTATTAAATTTTACGTTACTCCATTAATACGATATATGTAATCTAATAATAGGGACCACATAAACTAACAACAATATTAATTAATGTTTTACTATTATATATTAGATGATATGATATCATGAATAACGTCTATTAAAAATGAAATTAATAATTTATTAAAATAAAAATTACAATATATAAATAATAATAAGTTAATAATTTAATGGATTCATAGTATTTAGTAGATTAATGGATTCATAATGATGATGATGATTAGCGTCCACTTAGATTTAATTGGTCTATCGGACCTTAATAGGATAAGTGATTACTTGTGATTCTTTAAAATTTTGTTTATGTGCTTGAAAAGCATTAAGATAAGCTTTCCAAGATCACCATACTTTTGTTGAGTTAAGAGATTAGGAAGGTTGGTAGTGTGATCAATATTTTGAAAATGAGATCTAATATAGGTATAGGCTGGACAATTTAAGAGAAAGTGTTTTTCATCTTCAACCTTCTTAATGTCACTCGATATTTTAATAATTAATAATTTATTAAAATAAAAAATAAAAATTACAAGATATAAATAATGAGCTAATAATTTAAAGATTCATAGCATTTAATAGATTAATGGATACATAATAAAAATAATTTATCACTTGATTTATATCAATATATTGATAAATTAGTCCTCGAGGTGTAGGACAGTCGGTGACGGAGTGTGTTGTTAAGCCACTTCGTGTTGTTAAAGTCACCGGTTCGAAACCTGCGGGGACAAAAAATCCAACCATGTTAAGGGTTGGCTCAGGCCGGGTGCGATCCCCGGATGATTTTGACGGCTTAGATGTCCATGAGTCGTGATTTCTCAAGCCACAGGTTAATCGCGTAGCCAACAGGTCCCGCACAAATTAACAAAAAAAATATATTAATAAATTAAAATTTATGAAATCTTAATGTATTAATTTTTGTGTTACGCGTATAATCATTTAAACATGATTCTTAATTCACAAATTGAAAATGATTATATTTTAAAATGCATCTTAATACATGAAAAATTAAAATATAAAGAATTTATGTATGTATATTATTAATTGTTATTTTTATAAGTGTTATTATTAAATAATATTTATTTATATGATTTATCAATATTATTAATCTATTCTATTCATTTGGTTCTAATGGATGTTAGTGACCACCATTACCATCATAATCAGTTATATTTTATAATCATAATAATATATTTTTTAATATTTCTTTGCACTTTTGAACGGAAATAATATTTTTCTCTGGTTTTGAAATTATATTTATTTTTTAACTGGAATAATATTTTTCTTTGGTTTTTACCTTTTTTTCCCAGAATAATATGTGTAGTTTCTCTCGGTCTCTCAAGAACTTATCTGCGGTTTTCTGAAATATTTTTGACTTCTTCAACCACTTGAGCAAGTGGACATGTGAAATGAGATGAGTCACTTTTTACTTTGATTCAATTTTAATTTAAAATATATTTATAATCGTAAAGAGATTTAAATATATTTTTTATTTTTTTATTTTAAGTTTCATGAGTAAAAGTTGATTTGTTATATAATAAATAATATCAATATTACGAATTATATATATATATATATATATATATATATATATATATATATATATATATATATATATATATATTCCATTTTTAAATTCAATCCAAAATAATAATTGTTACATTTTATTTTTCTTCTTTTCAATATGAGCACTTCACCACCTATTTCAAAAACTCAGCCTAACAGGGGAGGCCCCCGAAATCATCCTAGAAGTCCTTTACTATTATATGGAATCAGTAGAAAAAAAGAGAGAAGAGAGAGATGCCAAAATCCAATTAGAGTTTGAGTCATTAGAAAAAAGGAGTGACGAAAGAGACGTAAAACTCCAAATAGAGCTAGAGGCAATGATTCATAAAAAAAAAATTAAAGATACCATTCAAACTCAAATAGAGGATAGATTCTTAGGGTTCAAGAGTGAATTGCAGACAATGAAGGATATGATTCAAGAAAAGGAAAAACATAAACAATCAACCCAAGAAGGAGGGGTTGAAGAAAATCGCAACTTGAGAGATAAGATTAAAGAGCTAGAAGAAAAACAAACAATTTGACCATCAGTAATATGAAAAACAAATTGGATATCAAACCCATCAAAGAGGAAATGAATAAGCTAATCGAACTGGACCATGAGCGTAACAAAAGAGCCTTGAACCTCATAATTTTTGGTATAAAAGAACAACAAGAGGAGGATACGCTAGCAATAGTAAAAAAAGAGTTAAATAATTGTAGATTTTAACCTTGTACAATATTTACTGCAAACAGATTTTCGGTAAAAGAACAAAAAAGATACAATGGAAAATACAAACATTACATAAAGATTTTTCCCTTGGAAAACCAAATCGGGAAAACCAACATATTTTATATTCATTCATAGTGATACATTGTTTACAATACAATATACATATAGGAGCCAACGGCATCCAAAACACTAACCCAATGACCTGGATTAGTCAACAACCCTAATTCCTTAACCAGAAACAGAAAATCATCGGCAAAAACTATCTGTCGAAAAATTGCCCAACAATGGACACGAAAATCGAGGCAACACGAAAAAATGAGGAAAAAATGTGACATGTTTCTCGAGGCAAAAAAAAATTCTCGGGGCTGCTGCCCCCGCACACGGAGATATCACCCAGCTCAATGTAGACACTATTACTCGTGCAAAGAATATAACACGTACCCAATTTTCTCCCACTTGTTGTTTTCTTTGCATACAGGGGGTTACATGGTTACATAGTCAACAATCCAAGGCAACAATGCCCATGGATCCTCTACACCAAGAGAACTTCTCAGTGCTCACAGATTTTGTTAATGAATCTGCAACATTCTTCAAAGTGTCCACCTTCATCAACAATACTTTATTTTCTTCAACCATGTCTCTCACAAAGTGATATTGAATATCAATATGCTTTGTCTTTGAATAATAAGTTGGGTTCTTCACCAGAAAAATGGCACTCTAACTGTCACAATCTATCCTTATAGCTTGTTGTACCAACCCAATACTTGAACACAATCTTTGTAACCAAACTGCTTCCTTACTTGCATGAGTGGCTGCCATGTATTCAACTTTTGTAGTTGAAAGTGTCACTACAACCTGTCTTTTGCTCATCCAACTTATTGCTCCTCCAAACAGGTTAAACACATACCCACTTGTAGATCTCCAGCCCAGACTGCATACACAAAGCCATGTATATCCACCACTCTGTCCAATCCTGATCTTCCTTGGTAGCACAATCCATAGCTAGCAGTGCCACACAAATACCTGAAAACCCTTTTTACTGTTGTCCAATGCTCCTTCCCTGGTTTTGACATATACCTACTCAAAACTCCCACTGCATGTGCAATGTCCGGTCTAGTACCGATGACCTTTGGTTATGAATTAAGGAAGAAAGTGAAGATTAAGGAAGAAGAAAGACAAAGTACGAAGTGCGCGGAAGACACATAAACTGAGGAAGGGTCGAAGTGGTTAAAGAAGCAGAAAAGAAGGAATGAACTAAGGAAAAACAAGTTGTTGAAATAGAAGATCAAGGAAGATAAAGCATCAAAGAATATGGATCATCGACAACTCAGCAAGTGGAAGAAGACACCAACGAATGCTTTGGAGCACCTCGCAGAAAAGAAGGAAGGACAGGTTGGCGAAGCCCTGAAAACACGAGTCATGTGGACCTAGGGTTTTGGAAGAAAGTGAAGATTAAGGAAGAAGAAAGATAAAGTACGAAGTGCACGGAAGACACATAAACTAAGGAAGGGTCGAAGTGGTTAAAGAAGCAGAAAAGAAGGAATGAAGTAAGGAAAAACAAGTCGTTGAAAGAGAAGATCAAGGAAGATAAAGCATCAAAGAATATGGATCGTGGACAACTCAACAAGCGGAAGAAGACACCAACGGATGATTTCGAGCACCTCGCGGAAAAGAAGGAAGGACAGGTTGGCGAATCCTTGAAAACACGAGTCATGTGGACATAGGGTTTTGGATCTAGTGTTTTGACACCTAGGATTTGGTCTAAGGTTGTCTAAGAGTAATGTAATGTATAAATAAAGGTCTAGAAGAGTTGAGAGGGTGGTTACTATTATTGTTGATGAAAGCAATATTGAGAGAGAAGTGTTTTGTTGTAAGAGCGTCTGTATTTTGGATCTTCAGCTGGGTGCGAAGATCAACCCTGCAATTGGGTGAGCAAGGAGGGGAGATAAAGAGAGAAAGAGAGAAATATATGCGGCTAAGTGCGCAGATAGAACTGTATGATTTCATATAATATATCAAGAAACACAGTTCTGTGGACGTAGCCCTAGAGAGAGGGTGAACCACATTAATCTAGTTGTTCTTTGTGGTTGATGTTGTGTTATTTGTTATCTGTTATATTGTTATTGCATGGTTGTTTTCCCTATTAAAGATAGAAGGTATAAGCTAAAATTCATGAAGCTAAGTGTAAGACTATTAAGGAATCTTTGGGTTAGATTGCGTTGTTGTTCTGGGGTCACTTTAGATTTCCTCTGGTTGTAGACACATGTGTCCTGCAACCCCACTATTTCTACTCTGGGTGAGACTTCATATGCTTCGCAGGTGTTGCTGAAAGTGATAGTAGTTAGGATTTGTTGGTGCGTTGTTTGAGTTGAACCCTGGGTCTGCCCATGTGCCTACAAATGGTTCCATTGTCGGGACCAGGATCTTTTTGAGGGAATTTCAAGGTGGTTTTCATGAAGACAAAAATTCAGAACTGGATAGAAGAACAAGAAAGGGACTTCGTCGTAGCTCAGAACAAGAACCCTAGCATTGGTACATAAGACTAGTTGGGGAGGTACATCTTTACGGATGTGCATGAAATTTTATTTACAGGAGTTCATATGGAGTTATATGAGTGGTTAGCCAGACTAGAAGACACGCAATTTGAAATCAAATCTAGACCACCTGTGGTTTGGACAGCGGCGTTGATTAAGAAGGTCAAAAGAGTTGATAACGATGTGTCTAGAGCAGTAGATCTCTGGTTTGATAACACTATTGGAGGGTACATTAGTGAGTTTGTTATTGACAGAGTGGACTCATATAGTTAAGCAGAGAGTTATTTCTTTAAGGGATCTAGAGGAAAGTTTCTACACTTCTTGAAGTTAAAGATTAAGATGTTATTGCATGAGAAGAATATTATGAAGATACAGTAATTAGTGGATTTTAAAGCTAATGTTCAAAAATTCAGACAGTGACAGTGACACAGAGGCTGGACACATGCGTAGTGGGAGATCGTTTAGAGAGGTTCCTTTTTCGAACCTGTTTAAGCAGAATTACGGAGACGAGGGATTCTACAGTGGAAAAGAAGCAGATCTAACAGACGAAGAGTATTCAGAGTCCGCAAGGGAAGAGGAAGTAGAGACCAAAGAACTTCGCCAAGGAGAACCAAAAACTGCAGGTATTGCGCCTACTGTCGAAGTAAGTATTATTACTCCCCCTGTTGTTTTAGCAGCATTAAGTACCCAGAGTAACCAGAGTAATCAGAGCACTTAGAGTACTGTTACAAGCAGTTTAGTACATACTCAGTCAAGAAACCAAGGAAAGTCCATGGTAGATGAAATGAGGTTACCTATTTTTAGAGGAGATGGATCTAAAGATCTTGACCAGCATTGGTTCTTATGCGAAGTTGTATGGATCATTAAGCAAGTCACTGATGAAGTTGTCAAGAGAGATCAGTTTAGTACTACCTTGAGGGACCGCACACTGATCTGGTATATGAAGTTTGTTTCAAGACCAATACAGCCTAAATCGTTGAATGACATTAAGACTGCGTTGAGTGTAGAATTCAAGAAGCCTAAGTCGGAGTCACAGTGCATTATAGAGTTGAAGGAAATCAAGCAGAAGGTGACTGAACCTGTTTGGGAGTTTGATCAGAGGTTTAAGACTCTGACGAGTCGTTTAAGTTTTCAGATCCCAGACGAACATAATAAAGAATGGTTCATCGCTGCCCTCCTGCCACACATTAGAGTTCCTCTGATGAAACAAAAGGTCATTTCGTAGGCTGAAGCTCTGGAGATTGCCATGAAACTAGAAGCAACCCCTGTAGGAGAATCCAGTCCAGGTATGAGCCAAATTTTAAAACAATTAACTAGTTTATCTTTACAGGTTGAAGATGTGAAGAAGGACAAAGGAAATGAAAAAAGAGAAGATATTTTGTGTATCATATGTAAAGCAGAGGGGCATGACAAAGAGCAATGTCCTTTATTTAATGAATACTTGGCCTCTGGAGCGCCTAACCCTTTGAAGCGATATACTCTACCATGGTGTGAGGTATGTAGAAATAGACATCGCCCTGGTGAATGTTATTACATGCATAAATATGTCCAAACACCTACCAATATTTGTTGCACATTTTGTAAATTTGTGGGGCATGATGAGAAGGAATGTAGGGATTATGATATCATGCATGAAAGGTCAAGGGATACATATAGGATTCAAGGAGAATTACAGACAGAAGGAAATTATGCGCAGTTCAATTCCTCAGGAAGAGGAAACTTCAACCCTAACAGTGGTTCAGAGGAAGAGGAAGAGGACGAGGAGAAGGAATGGACCGAGGTCGAGGTCAGATCATTTTCTATAACTGCGCCCAACCAGGACATTTGGGAAGGGATTGTCATAACCCTTGTACTACTTACAACTATTTTAATTCATTTGACCATGTCATTAAAGACTGTACCGTATTGTTAGCTAAACTTCAGGAAAGACGAGGTGGAAACCAACAAGTACAACTAATATCAATTGAACCTCGTGGTGAGGATCCTAGAGTCGTTGTTATTACTAGAGGAGGCCTTGTTATAGGAGAAGACAAGGTGACTCCAGGAAAGATCACAGATGGATCATGGATCAGAAGAGTTGCAGAGAAGACAAAATTGTTTGATCCAAGGAAAGAAAAGCATACCTTTGAAGAAGCAAGAAGAAAATTTGTAGGAGAGCAGGCTTATTCATCTAGAGCACAACCAAAAGTAAGGGAATGTGAAATGCCTCTAGCATTTGATAAGTCTACCCTAGCTAGACAAGGAAAATAGGTAAGCAAGCTTATGAACTTCTTGTATACTTGTATCAATTTGATTAAAGATGAAAAAGTTGTGCAGGAACTACAACACTTAATAAGACAGTATGAAATTGGGAGAATAGATCCTCTGTTAAGTAGAGTTGTGAATCAAGTATCTAGGAAAAGGAGGACAAGCAAGGAACTACACCTTAGTGCTCAGATTGGAGACTATGACATAGACTATGTCGTCCTCGACTTGGGATCAGAAGTAAATGTTATGACGAAGCAGACTTGGGCATTGACGGTAAAACCTAAGTTGATTTACTCCCCTATTAGGCTTAGGATGGCTAATCAGCAGGCGATGAGCCCCTTTGGAAGACTAGAGCATGTCCCTGTGGACATCGATGAAGTGAGGACATTTTCATATTTTGAAATGATTGAAATTGTTGATGATAGTTGCCCCTACCCAACATTGTTAGGAATTGATTGGGATTTCAACAATTCAATTGTTGTTGACCTAAAAAAGAGAAGAATGACATTCGAAGATGATGGCATTAAGGTCACTGCACCTCCTGATCCTGATGAAGGTCGCAGATACACAGAACCGATAAGAGAAGAAGATCGCGCCTGTGAGCTAGAAAACATCTATAAACTAACATCAGGACAACATGATTATATCAATCCTACAACAGATGGAAATCTAAGTTGGTGAAGTGAAAGCGCATGCTCATCAGATTCAAAAGAAGCATTGGAAAATTGGCAGAACTGAATGTATGAAGTCTCTACACGGAGGTGTGCAAGATTAACTAAGGCAGTTCGCTAGATTGGCACAGAAGTAAGTAATATTCCTACATTTGATGGCTTGAATCATTTAGAGACATTTCTAGTTGAATTTGAAGGAATTGTACCAGTACAACAGAGGTTGTTAGCACTAGATGAAGCCTTGAAAGAAATTCCATCTAGATGGTGGGGAACACACAAGAAGAACATCGTGGAGTGGGTACAATGTCGCACCTTGATGACAATGCGCTTTTCAGACCAAGTTGAAGGTTGTGAAGTTCGATACACATGTCAGATTTGTCCCAAGAGCCATGTGCGAAGTTGTGAGGAAGCTTGGAGAAGCATTCCTAAAGAACAGTGGGTACATAAGTTCATTAACACTTTGGATTCTATGCCTATCAACTGGTATCTTCAAGCAGAACTATGCCTCATCACTACAGATTGGTATGGAATGACCCAGAAATTTATAACTACGTTCCTATTTGAAATTCAATGCCCTACAGTAGATCAGGCTTTATAAATTGTAAGACAAAAGGTCTTTGAAGAGGTACCTAACCTCCCTTTTGCACAAGAAGAAGATGAATGGATTGCGCCTCTTCAAAAGTTACAGGGTTGTTATAATATTAATGTTGATGACGATGATGACCCTAGGGATGTAAACATTGCAAAAACTGAAGGTCATAGAAACATAGAACGACAAGGGATCGAATTACCTTTTATTGGACAGCCTATTAAAATTAAGAAGGTTAATATTGGAACAGAGAAAACCCCTAAGTTGGCAAATGTTGGAGACTATTGGGATGATGCTACTATTGATAAGATTATAGAACTACTACATGAGTATCAAGACTTGTTTCCAACCAACTTCACAGACATGAAGGGCATAAAAGGACCCATGGGAGAAATGAAGATTCCTTTGAAACCATATGCAAGGTCAATCAAGCAGAGACCTTACAGACTAAATCCCAAGTACAAGTAGAAAGTTAATATTGAATTAGATAGAATGTTGGAAGCAACAATCATAGAACTAATTGAAGAATCTGAATGGATCAACCCTATGGTAGTCCAAGATAAGAAGTTAGGAAAAATCAGAATCTGTGTAGATCTAAGGAAACCGGATGATGCATGTTTACATGATCCATTTCCTACACCTTTTACTGATGAGGTCCTAGATAATGTAGGAGGACATGAAGTCTATTCATTTACAAATGGATTTTCAGGCTATCACTAGATCAAAATTTCTGAGGATAGGTATAAGACCACATTTGCAACATAATGGGGCTCTTATCAGTACACTGTTTTTACACAAGTTTTTAGAAGCATACTTTGATGATTGGACCACTTTTAGCCTACTAAAAAATCATATTGAATGTTTGAGATTAATGTTAGATAAGTGCAAGAAATGTCAGATTTCCCTGAATCTGAAGAAGTGTATTTTCTTTTCACCTTTTGGAGTGTTGTTAGGACACATTGTATGTAAGCAGAGGTTGTTGGTAGATCCGTCCAAGATTGTTATCATTGTTGATTTACCTCCTCCTACTTCAGTTAGACAGTTGTGCACTGCATTAGAATACACTGGATACTACATAAAGTTCATTAAGGGATATGCACAGATAAAAACACCTATGGAGAAGCTATTAAAGAAAGATAGTAAGTTTCAATGGACAGAGGAATGCCAACAAATCTTCGACACACTAAAGCAGAAAATGGTCATTGCGCCTATTTTGATTTTCCCAGATTGGAGTAAGGAATTCAATGTTCATGTCGATGCTTCATCCATTGCATTAGGAGCAATTTTAGCACAGCAAGGTGTAGGAGATATTGACCACCCTATAGACTTTGCGAGCATGAATCTTTCTACATCTAAAATAAATTATACTACCACTGAAAGGGAAGGCTTAGCTATGGTATACGYGTTGCAGAAGTTTAGACACTACTTGTTGGGAGGACATTTTAAGATGTTTACTGATMATTTTGCATTGAAGTACTTAGTCAACAAGCCAGTGTTGGGGGGAAGAATATGCAGATGGCTATTATTATTCTAGGAATATGATTTTGATATTGTGGTCAAGCCAGAGAGAATGAATAAGGGACCTAACCACTTATCCAGGTTAGAACATGGAGAGGAACCTACCAGTTTGGATGATACACTACGAGATGCACAGTTGTTGGCCATCAGGAAAGTCGATGATCACTTCGTCGAGATAGTCCAGTTCTTGTCCATAGGAATGGCACCTTGCGAGTATACAGTTATTCAGAAGAAACAGTTGGTAGTCCACACTGTAGATTTTCAACTTATAGTTGGACAGTTATACAAGATGGGACCATATGATATCTTGAGGAGATATGTTATGGAGGCAGAAAGACCATTGATTCTAGCAGAAGCACATGAAGTCATCACAGGAGGACATTATGCAGAGAAATCAACAACGTAGAAGGTTCTCAGAGCTGGCCTCTGGTGGCCCACTTTACATAGGGATGCTAAGGAATACTACAGAGCCTGCGATGTATGCCAAAAGATAGGGAAGCCTTCTAGATGGGATGAAATGCCTTTAGAACCTCAGCTAACTTTACAGGCCTTTGAGAAATGACCTATTGAATTTGTGGGACCTATCCACCCACCAGGAAGGCACACAGGAGCTTGATACATCATCACTTCTATAGAGTATTTGACTAGATGGGCATAAGCAAGAGAAGTCTAGGACTGTAGTGCAACTATAGTTGCATGATTCATCTTTGACGATATCATAACCAGATTTGGATGCCTGAAGATCCTTATGAGTGATCAAGGTACACACTTCATTAACAAAACCATTGAAGTCTTGACTCAAGAGTTCGAAGTTCACCATCAGAAGAGCACACCATACCACCCACAGGCGAATGGTACAGTTGAAGATTTCAATAAGATCTTGGAGACAGCGCTGACCAAGATTTTTAGTGTTAAAAGAGATGATTGGGATTTAAGAATTCCAGCAATGTTATGGGCTTATCGAACTACTTGCAAAAAGTTGACAACGCAGACTCCCTTTAAGTTAGTTTATGGTCTGGAAGCAGTGGTACCTATGGAATATTTGGTTCCTAGTTTACGAATTGCAGCATTTATAGGTATGGATGATACTGGCACTGTTCACGACAGGCTTGTGCTGTTGATCGAATTAGAGGAAGACAGATTTATTGCAGGATTTCATCAGCAGGTACAAAAAGAACGAGAAAAGGCTTACCATGACAGGCATATCAAGAGGAAAGCATTTAAACAAGGAGATTTTGTACCATTATATGACAGCAAGTTCATGAAGCATCCAGGGAAGTTTAGGACACATTGGCTTGGACCGTTCGAAGTTGCCTATGTTACAGAAGGTGGAGTTGCGCAGTTGAAGACTCTTAATGGAGACTAGAAGGATGGTTTAGTGAATGGGATCCGGTTGAAGCTGTATTGTGACAACTAGCCACCTTGCAACTCTCATTGAAAGCAAAGGAAGAAGGATTTAGGTACCAAGTGCAATTTGAATTGGGTACCAGACATAGAAAAGATAGTATGCACACGAAAGGGAGGGACAAAGCAGAAAGCACAGGCTGCTCCGCGCAGTTTGCAGTCGAAGTAATACGGGAGGCTCAATCTTGTAGTGACTCGGGCCGAGTCACATGTGAGTGTTGGGGGCATGTTGGCCCTTGGTAATGTATTAAGGAAGAAAGTGAAGATTAAGGAAGAAGAAAGAAAAAGTATGAAGTGTGCGGAAGGCACATAAACTGAGGAAGAGTCGAAGTGGTTAAAGAAGCAAAAAAGAAGGAATGAAGTAAGGAAACGCAAGTCATTGAAAGAGAAGATCAAGGAAGATAAAGCATCAAAGAATATGGATCGTAGACAACTTAGCAAGCGGAAGAAGACACCAACGGATGCTTTGGAGCACCTTGCGGAAAAGAAGGAAGGATAGGCTGGCGAAGCCCCGAAAACACGAGTCATGTGGACCTAGGGTTTTGACACCTAGGCTTAGGTCTAAGGTTGTTTAAGAGTCATGTAATGTATAAATAAAGGTATAAAAGAGTTGAGAGGGTGGTTACTATTATTGTTGATGAAAGTGATATTGAGAGAGAAGTATTTTGTTGTAAGAGCGTATGTATTATGGATCTTCAACTGGGTGTGAAGATCAACCCTGCAGGTGGGTGCGCAGGGAGGGGAGATAAAGAGAAAGATCTGCATTTAAGCGCACAGATAGAACTGTATGATTTCATCTAATATATCAAGAAACACAGTTATGTGGACGTAGCCCTAGGGAGAGAGTGAACCACGTAAATCTTGTTGTTCTTTGTGGTTGTTGTTGTGCTATTTGATATCTGTTATATTGTTATTGCATGGTTGTTTTCCCTATTAAAGATAGAAGGTATAAGCTAAACTTTGTGAAGCTAAGTGTAAGACTGTTAAGGAATCTCTGGGTTATATTGCGTTGTTGTTCTGGGGTCACTTTGCATTTCCTTTGGTTGTAGACACATGTGTCCTGCAACCCCCCTATTGCTAGTTCGGGTGAGACTTCATCTGCTTTGCAGGTGTTGCCGAAAGGGCGGTAGTTAGGGTTTGTTGGTGTGTTGTTTGAGTTGAACCCTGGATCTTCCCCTGTGCCAACAAGTACATACTATTGCATACATCAAACTATGAACTCCACTCGCATATGGAACACGATACATGTCCTCCTCCTCTTCATGTGTCTTGGGACATTGATCCGCAAATAACTTTACACCAACAAGAATAGGGAGCTTGACCGATTTACATTCCTGCATATTAAACCTCTACAATATTGTCTCGACATATTTTCTCTTATTTAACCAGAGTTTTGTCTTTTTCCTATCTCTTTTAATTTCCATGCCCAAAATGAAATTTGAAGCACTAAGATCCTTCATGTCAAATTTAGAGGACAACTGATTTTTTTCACATCCTGGATAATCTCCTTGTTGTTTCCTATCAGCAACATGTCATCCACATGCAAGACCAAATAAATCAAATGATCACCAATTAATTTAAAATACACACAATGATCCTCTTTGCTTCTTGTGAAGCCAAGTCCCAGCATATATGTATCAAATTTTTGATACCACATCCTTGGTGATTGTTTTAAACCATACAGGGACTTTTTCAGCTTGCATACTATCTCCTTCTTTCCCTTCACAACATAACCTTATGGTTGCTTCATATAGATTTATTCTTCCAGATCCCCATGTAGGAATGTTGTCTTCACATCCATCTATTCTGCTTCAAAATCAAATGCAACAACAACATATAGCATAAATATTATAGAGGTTAACTTGGAAACAAGAGAAAAAATCTCACCACAATCAATTCCCTCAACCTGGGAATAACCCTTTGCTACTAACCAAGCTTTGTGTTTCTCCACTTTCCTTCTACATTGAGCTTCCTTTTAAATACCCATTTTCTTCCAATGGGATTTCTTCCAGTCGACAACTCCACTAGATCCCAAGTCTCATTCTTATCCAAGGCTGCCATTTCTTCGTCCATGGCCTTTTTCTAGAGATTGACATCCCCTGAATCCACTGCCTCCCTGACAGTTCTAGGATCATCATCAGTAATAGACAAAGAAAAATTTGAATGGAAATCAGACGGAGTATACCTTTCCGGTAGCCTTCTTTCTCTAACCAATCTCCTCAATACTGGAGTATGAGGATCTTCTTCTTATTATTCTTGTTCTTCTGTAGAGTCTGATTCATCATCCTTTAAATAAAACTCTATTTTCTTTGGTTGTTCCTTACTTGGTAGGACTTACTGTTTAACAACATCCTTCATTTCTCTAAATACCACATCTCGGCTATACACTACCTTCTTATTTTCTGGGTTCCAAAGCTTATAACCTTTGAGACCATCTTTATATCCAATAAAGATACACTTTTCAACCTTCTTATCTAGGTTACTCTTGTTTTCCTTTGGAACATGAACATATGCATCACAGTCAAATACCTTGAGATGTGTGAGAGAATGTTTCTTACCAATCCATACCTCTTGTGGAGTCTTGTCATCCAATGTTGATGAGGGTGATCTGTTGACCAGGTAACATGCAGTACCTACTGCCTCTGCCTAGAATTCTTGCCCCAACACGGCACCACTGAGCATCCACCTTGTTTTTTCCATTAGCGTCATGTTCATCATTTTTGCAACTCCATTCCGTTGAGGTTTATATGGAGTAGTATTCTACCTTGTTACACCGCACAGTAAAATGATACATTTATCTTCATCTGAAATTTTAATCTCGATAAATACTAATTGACTTACCACAGTATTGAAGGCATTCAAATGCTCTACCATCGAGTCTCCATCTCTCATCCTCAGGTTATACAACGTATTTCTCAGGAATAGTTTATTTACTAGGGACTTAGACCGATACAACTTCCCCAACTTACCCCATAAATCCTTGGTTGTAGCTTCCTCTGACACATTCAATAATACTGAATCTGAGAGACACAGTGGGATTGTACTCTTTGCCTTTCGATCCAAATTTTTCCAGTCATCTGCTGAAGTTCCTGTAGGTGCAGTACCTTGATCTACCGCGATCCACTAATCTATGTCCACCAACATATCTTCCATCTTGAGCTTCCACAACTCAAAACTTTCCCCATTAAACTTCTCGATCTCAATTTTCGAATTGCTCACCATTTCTTTTCACCTAAAAAATCAATACCATAGATCTCCCACTGTAACAAGGCTTATCACAGTCCTGAGCCAAACCCTTGACCACAAAGGCGTCCACCTGAAGCCAACAAAGCTCTGATACCAAATGTAGATTTTAACCTTGTACAATATTTACTCCAAACAGATTTTCAATAAAAGAACAGAAAAGACAAAATGGCAAATACAAACATTACATAGAGCTTTTTCCC
>JZKD02S1774998.1:80950-93825 GCA_000966675.3 Picea glauca
AAAACGTTAGCCCTCCTTGGGCTTCCCCAGCTTGCCACACGTGCCAACACTACCCCCCAAGACGTCCATAAGGTTGGATGACATCATGATCATCATGGGTGACGTCCTAGGCCTTCCAAGGCCAACGTTCCACTGAAAAGGGCACAATCCCCCTAGGTCAAGCTCTTCTAGGGTGCCTCTAGTGGAACGTCCTCCTCTTCTCCGGTGCAAAGCCCCTGATCCATCTTTGTCCTGTCTCTACCCCCTTATGGGGTCTCGACATCCATCTGATGGGCTCTTCAGCCCCATGGAGGTCCGAACTGATCATCTCCCCATGTGTACCAGTCCAAAATGGTACCTGTCCATCGGGCATGATCCTGCACATCAACAGCTACACTCGCTGTGGGATCATAAGTCACAGGGATCATAGCAATGTCAATCACATCTCATAATCAATATTATTAAACATGTGCATAAAATCCCTAATACATTACTTAAAAGCTCAAAGAAATTACACGAGCCTGCAATACAAGTTTGGAGAAAATGACAGGGCGTCCTATTGGGCTAGTGTCCACTGGAAAAGGAAAATTTACGGAAGAGAGCTCATCGGAGCCATGTAAGTGGGTGAGGTGGTCAAGGGATGTCCTGGCAAGTGGGTGCAGTGGGAGCAAAGGATGCAAGGCTTTACTTGTGGGTGCCTTTGTAAAAGGTGAGATGCACCTGTCCTGGATGCAAATCTTTCCAAGCCCATGCCTTTATTCTTTTATTCTTTTATTTTTGTATTGTTTTTTCTTCAAGAGGCTAATCAGGGGACACTGCCCTCGTGTGGTGACCAGTGATGACAATGTTACCCACAAGTACTTTTGCATAAATGAGAAGGCTAGCTCGTGATGAGACCCCTTTCCCTTGGCCATGCAACCAAGAGTCACTACCCTGGCATGGTAACTAGATGGTGGTAATGTCATACTGCCAGGTACCCATGGACCTAATAGGCTGGCTCATGATGAGACCCCCTATCCTCTGACTAGGTCTTGTTTTGTTATTTTTTACGGGACCCTCTTGTTTCTTGCTAAGAATCTTTTTATTGCTTTCTCCGAGATCCCTGGGCGAAGCATCTCGAGGTTTTCTTCTTAGGATTTTATCTTTTGCCAGCTTGTTTTTACCTTCTGGGCCTTTAGCCCCTTCTTCCCACAAGGTAAGGTGCAATCCTGTAAATAGGTCAACCCATTGCCCAAACAAGTGAAAGGGATAGATGGGCAGGAATCAAGATGAAAAAGTGGTGTTATGATGGGAGCGGACAATGGCTTTTCAAGTGGGCAAGCGTAAGATCCAAGCGTTTGTTAGAAATAAAAGGAAACAGATGCGCATATTCAAGGGTTTTGATGATCAAAGTGACACATACCATGATACCCAAACTCATTACCTCATGGAGCAAGAGCCATCTCTGACACAAGACCAAGCCGATGGTGATGGATGTCGTTGCTGCTGAAAAGATAGAGGCGCTGAAATGAAGAAAAGGTGGGCCCTCCAAGGCCATGCTAAAGTCGATCTGGCTCTCGGTACTCCATGTCTAGGACCTGTGGGCCTCGAGACATGATCTCCTAGTTATCCCTAAAAGTGGGGGATAACAAGAGTGATGTTGATGATACTATGGTATCCTGACCAACAACAGGTAGCTCCGTTAGGATTTTATATCCTAGGGGATTGATCATTCCTGGACAGATCCCGAAGGTCCAATAAGGACGGTCTGTCAAAGTACCTGTGTATGTATATGCCAGTTGTGGTCAGTAGTGGTAGCTCCGTTAGGATTTTATATCCTAGGGAATCTTTTGATTCATGGGCAGATCCCGAAGGTCCAGTAAGGACGGTCTGTCAAAGTACCACGTGGTAGCTCCGTTAGGATTTTATATCCTAGGGAATCTTATGATTCCTGGGCAGATCCCTAAGGTCCGGTAAGGACAGTCTATCAGAGTACCACAAAATGTTGTTGCACCTTCCTCATTCTGTTGCCCTATGATGATGATGTTGTTATCTCAGCCTCGTGCTAATGATGTTGCTCCAGCCTCATGTTGTTGATGATGTTGTATCAACCTCGTCTTGTTGTTGATGATGTTGTACCAGGCTCGTGTTGTTGATGATGTTGTATTAGCCTGGTGCTATTGATGTTGTTGTTATAGCTTTTATGCTAATTGATGTTGATGCAGATGATGATAATGATGCTACTCTAGCTCCATACTGTGAATGATGATGTTATTGATGATGAGAAAAACTTCCGATGATTTGTAGATATGCCATTCAATGTTCCAGATGTTGATGATGTTGTTGCCCTCTCTCTCTCTTGATGATGTTGTATTGGGTTATGTTAGTAGAATACCCTTCTTGTTAAGGGGGGATGTTGAAATATTGTAACTGCGAAGAATATTCTAATTATAATTGAGTTATTATCTTATAGATCAAATCCCCTTTTGTGGATTGATCATGTGGGGACTTATGTATGACCAAATCCCCTTTTGTGGATTGGTCAAACCATATTCATATGGCAGTATTTGAGAAGTCGGCCCCTACGGTTTATTAAAGTGGTTTTAACCACTATTGGAAGAAGTCGGCCCTGCTTGGTGAAGAGAAATAACCCTAGCGCCCCTCAGCTAGTATAAATAAGAGAGGAATGCACCTCATTTACTCACTCACTCATTCACTCAACAAGTGCGCATCTTTTGGAGGTAGCTACAGTTGCAAGAAGAAGGAGAGAGAGGTGCATTGCTCAGTCTTGGATATTCTCTAGTGTTTTGGTGTTTAATCTTGGCATTGTATTGGCAATCTATTATTGAGGAAGTTTTTGCTGGGTATTCTCCACCATGAGGGTTTCCTAGGATAAACCCTAGGATAAAATGTTGTGTACCTTGTGATTGTGTTTCTTTCAGTGATCCTGCTTATGCTATTATTGTCTAGTAAATTGAAAAGAACTTAATAGCAGCTCTAAATTTAACAGTGATAAAGTGGTTATTTTATTGAAGTGACTTTTTATAAAGTGTACCTTCTAATATTAAAGTGACTTTATTTCATAAATTGCACTTATGTTATAAAGTGAATTTGTACTTTACTATTTTAAGTGATTTATTTTGGAGGAAACGAATCATGTCCCTTGATCATGTAAAAGCAAGATTAGATCGTGGCCTTTGGATTTTGGGGATGGAAAGGTGAAAAGACACTTGGAAGGTGAAAGGTCATTTTCGAATTATAAGAGAATGCATTGGGTAGTGTGCAAGACACAAGAGAAGAAGAGATTGAGAGATTTCCAAGAGGGCTTTGAGGAGAGGAAAGGGCAGCAAGGAAGGCGCATTTCCCAAGGGAGATTGGGAACATTTCCCAAGGCAAATTTTTGTGTAAGTGTGCTGATATTTTTTGTTGTTGTTGGAGGTCGTACTGTATGAATTCATATAGTCCATATAGAAAGGGAAAGAGGGCACAAATTTCGAGGCATAGGAGGCACGAATTTCAAGGTTGATTTGAGGGTTTTCTTGTTGTAGCAGGGTCGTACAAATCAAGTTATACAACAAACAGTGGGCACATTTTCCAAGGTGTTGTTTTCTAGGTGGTTCGTACAACAGTACAGATTTGGCACGTTTTCCAAGGCAGAATTTGTGGGGGCAGGTTTGGGTGTTGTAAGTGGTATTCTCTTGTTGGAAACTGTAATGTTGTTGCTAATATAACTTTCCCGAAGCTAATAAAATCTCTCTCTCTTTGGGTTTCCCCACATTGGGGTTTTCCCTGGCTGGTTGCCTAAATTTTTGAGTATTACATGGATGTGTAATTGTTGTTTATTGTATTTATTCATCTACAAAGTGTTTGGAAATGCGTATTTCTACTCATAATATTTTTTGAATGTGGATTTATACATTTCAGAGTTCATAGATGATAGTTATCTCTAGGTTGCTAAGTGTATGACAGAATTTGTGCATGCTGATTTTGTCATTAAATTTCCACATGGTATTAGAGCTTGGGCTCTAAGTTATAGTGAGCAGTGTTATTTTTGGGCAAGATTTGAAGGGGGAAATATGTTGTTTGTTTTCCATTGAATAGTTGACAGGGAGATGGTTGTTTGCATCCAGTATGAGGACCGGTTGGATGGGATTTCCAACTATTTGCAATGGAAAGTCTGGATGTCGGCTATTCTCAAGGAGAACAAAATTTGGAGCTTTGTCAGCACCATAGTTGTTCCATCAGTAGACCCTATAGCTTTGGATTTACATGAGGTAAAGGAGGCCAAAGCTCAGAGGCTTCTATATGGGGTGAAGGACCACCTTATCCCACACTTGGTTGAGAAGAAGACATCCAAAGAGATGTGAGATGCACTTAAAAACTTGTACGAGGCGAAGAATAAAAACCGGAAGATGGCCTTGAAAGATAAATTGCATGATACCAAGATGGGTAAAGGTGAGAGTGTGTCTTCTTATCTTACCTGGGTAGCTCAAATGAAAGATGAGTTGGCTGCAGTTGGGGAGGTCATATTGGATTCAGAGTTGGTGAGGATAGCCTTGAAAGGCTTCACCAAGAAATGGGAAGTCTTTGTGAAGTGTGTGGTGGGTCATGAGCATCTTCCAAATTGGAGCAGATTGTGGGACGATTTCACTCAGGAGGAGATTCGGGAAGGATCTCATAGTGGACAGAAGATAGATGGAGTTGATGAAGAGAATGTTTCTCTTGTTGCAAAGGGAAAGGGGAAGAAGAAAGGAAATTCCGGGAGGGACTTGAGTAAAGTCAGATGTTACTATTGTAACCAGTTGGGACACCTTGTTTCTCAGTGTCCTGAGAGGAAGAAGAAGAAGAAGGAACAGGAGGAGCCTGATACAGCAACTATGGAGGACTTTTCATCCAAGTTTGATATGGACTTTTCTTTGGTCACTCTAGTGTCTAGTGTCGGTAGTGGTGGATTTGGGGGTGATAACAGGTGGATTGTTGACAGTGGAGCCTCTTCTCACATGACGGGAATCTGGTGACTATTCCTTATTATCACAGACACAGGTCTTGACCAGCTGGTGGAGAGTGAAGGAGGTATGGCACGAGTTGTACATGGGGTTGGAAGGGTTAGATTCTGACTAGAGTATGGGGGACTCCTGGAGTTTGATGGAGTTCTCTTTGTTCCAAGGTTGAGGGTTAACTTTCTCTTAGTCTTAACCTTGGAGGATGCTCGATATTGTACATTTTTCAAGAGGCGACATGTATTTATCTACAAGGAGGGAGTGGATCCAGTCAAACCACAATTGATTGGTGATCGAATGGATAGGTTGTACATGTTGCGAGGACAACCTTCAAGTTATGATTCAGTGTCGGATGAGGAGCAGGAGACTCTTGAAACTGTGGTGGGCCCAAGGATTCAGTCTTGCATTCCGAGGGAAGAGAGGGAGTCTCTTCTGAGCACTAGCAAGAGGCTCAGCTGGTGTGATCGAACCGATGCTCAGGGTGGAGTGGATTCTCCTAGGAGCTCAGGGTTCAGAGTGGCTTTCAGGAGAAGATCTTTTGGTTCGAGTTTTGTGTAGTTGTTGGGGATGGCTCCAGGTTCAGACGGAGCTCCTACTGCGAACAGTGTGATGGGACCGGATGATGGTGATGGCAACGAGTACATCCCTCGCTAAGAGGGAGTGTTAGCTAGAGGTACTCCGCATGTTTTTTCTTGTATGTAGAAGTAGCCTTGTATTTGCACTACCAGACAATTGACTTTGTAATAGGTTTTTGTAAAGTTGTAATAAAGTGGTTATTTTATTAAAGTGAATTTTTATAAAGTGTACCTTCTAATATTAAAGTGACTTTATTTCATAAAGTGCACTTATGTTATAAAGTGAAATTGTACTTTAATATTTTAAGGATTTATTTTGGAGGGAATGAATCATGTCCCTTGATCATGTAAAGGAAAGATTAGATCTTGGCCTTTGGATTTAGGGATAGGAAAGGTGAAAAGACACTTGGAAGGTGAAAGGTCATTTTCAAATTATAAGAGAATGCATTGGGTAGTGTGCAAGACACAAGAGAAGAAGAGATTGAAAGATTTTCGAGAGAGATTTGAGGAGGAGAGGAAAGGGCAGCAACGAAGGTGCATTTCCCAAGGGAGATTGGACACATTTCCCAGGGCATATTTATGTGGGAGTGTGTTAATATTTTTTGTTGTTGTTGGAGGTCGTATTGTAGGGATCCATACACTCTGTACAGCAAGGGATAGAGGGCATGAATTTCGAGGCATAGGAGGCATGAATTTCAAGGTTGTTTAGAGGGATTTCGTTCTACAGCAGGTACGTACAGATTAGGTCATATAGCAGACTGTGGGAATGTTTTCCAAGGTGTTGTTTTCTGGGTGGGCTGTGCAATAGTACGAGTTTGGCACATTTTCCAAGGCCAAATTTGTGGGGGCAGTTTTTGGGTGCTGTAAGTGGTAATCTCTTGTTGGAAATTGTAATGTTGCTACTGATATAACTTTCCTGAAGCTAATAAAATCTCTCTCTCTCTCTCTCTCTCTCTCTCTGGATTTCCCCACATTGGGGTTTTCCCTGGCCGGTTGCCTAAATTTCTTGGTATTACATGGATGTGTAATTGTTGTTCATTGTGTTTATTCCACTGCAAAAGTGCTTGGCAATGTGTATTTCTGCTCATAATATTTTTTGAATGTGGGTTATACATTTCAGAGTTCATAGATGACAGTTATCTCTAGGTTGTTAAGTGTATGACATAATTTGTGCATGTTAATTTTGTCATTAAATTTCTACGAAACACTCACAAATCTGAGTTGAAGCACATTGGTAGTTGATAGAATAAATGGTTGGAACAAAGATGATAGTAGATTCTATGATTGTTGTTATAATTACCTAGTTTTCTCATAATATAAGTTGTGACAAATCTGAATTAGAAAGAATGGTATAGAGGAATATGTTGCAGATATGGTCTGAGTATAGTTGTCTCAAGCTACCATCTGCTGACATAGATGAAGGGAATCCTCTACAGGACCCTCACTACTGTAATACGACCTCCCCAAATGTGAATGGAGGCCCAACAAACTAACACGGTCTTCCCTGCCCAAAGAGTGCAACCTCTGCCCAAAGAAAACGACCTCTCTTAAGGGATCACGCCCCCTCTCTTCAAGGATCACACCCCCTTACACACAACTCGGATTCTCAAGAAAAAATATGGGTGCCTCCCATGAGATTCGACCCTCATACAATGGCACTTCTCTCAGCAAACAATAATTCGACCCAGCAAACTAATTTTGGCCAGCCATCAAGAGATTTGGGTCTAGCAGTGAATGAAACTCGCTCAGGTGAAAGAACATGACCTCTTCCAGTAATCTCCAAACCCTCAACAAGAAAAGAATCACCCAACAACAAGAGGATCGATCTGCTCAAGGAGAAATAGACTCCCCAATGATGAACTCCCCCCTTTGGCAGACAAATTCAGCCCAACAACTAAGACTCTAGCCCAACCACAAATAACTTAGCCTAGCACAAGAAAAATTGTCCTAGGAAGAGGACTCGGCCCCCTCCATAACAGAACTCGGTTCCTCCAAGAGTAACTCAGCCCACACAAGAGAAATCGTCCCCCTCAGGAAAATATGCCTTCATCGAAACCCCAATATGCTACAAAAAGGTAGATCTAATTCATCAACAGTGAAATCCAAATGGAATATCTGGATGATCTCCCCTCCAAAATGGCTAGGGTGGATCTCTCACCACCAAAACCTGACTAGCTAGGGTGGAATCTTTCACCACCAAAACCAATCCAGACTAGGGTTTACTACAAACCCTCAAAGGCTCCAAGAGCTCTCCAAATCAAATTAGATAATCAACAACATAACGAGATAATGAGCTCTCATCTTTCTTTTATCCCTCTCACTTGCTTTGATGACCTTTTTACCGTTTTGGATGAGTCTTTTACCTTTTTACCTTTTCACTTAAATAATTGAAGTGACATCATAAGGTTTTCTTAAGTAATAATCTCAAATTCATTTTATAACCTTTTTAACTTAATTATTTAATGTCACTTAAGAAATATAACCTTTTTCTCCCCAATGTCATCGAATAACCAAGGTAATCCCCTTTTCTAACCGGCCATGATCTACGGGAATCAGATAGACCACTAAGTCACCCTCCTAAAATGGTCATTTGGAAAGGGGCATTACAACACCCTAAAAATTGTTTTCTTGAAGGTTTTAGTCATGTCATCGCCTAATCCACACCTCGGGTCACATGGAAGAAATATTCAATCCATTGAGTGCGGCCTTGAGGCCGGGTCTCAAGTCGAGGTGTTGTCACCTAATACTCGACTCCTCTGTCTAGGCTAACTCCTAACGGAGCCAAGGAAGGTAGTCCCTAATAAAAGAATCTAAGGCTAGTTAAAGCTAAGTATAAGAATATTTTAGGAGTTAAATGAAACAAAAGAAAATAGAACTAATCTAGCAGCATATAATGACACAGTAAAGATTGTTTATGCGAAATGATATTAAGTAAATGAAATACTTCAAGGAAAATGATAATAAGCAAATGAGAGTACTTGAAAGTAAATGAGAGTAACTGATAATAAGCAAATGGAAATATTGTAGACCAGTGCCAATAATGTAAAGTGTGTATTGTTGCAAAATAAATGTGTTGTGCCATGCTCTTGGTAAGTTTTATTAGTTAAGCGGTTTCACTTGAATTTAGATTAAATGAGTGAAGTGCACCGATAGTGCAAATCCACTCGTGAGTGCAGGAGAGTGTAAATGTGAAAATGAAATATGTAAACTATTATGTGTTTCCTCTTACTATTATCCCTCAAATGGGTACAAGTGAGACTGCAAGGATTTCCAATGAGGAGAGAACAAATCTCAAAGTATCCCCTTGAATTCACAAGCACCTTGCTAGTATTATCCCATATTGAGCAATAGTGGTAAAATGTTTTCCCTAGTTAAACTACTCCACACAAATCAAGTCCCTCTCTTAACCATGCCAAGATCAAGCAAGATTGTGAGTCCGAAAGCATAACAGGGCCTTGATGGGGAAGGTTCATTACTTTGCAAAAATTGAAAATACTTGAAATAACTGAAAATGAAAGTTAAGCTAACTAATCTAAAAAAAAATGTAAATTAAATGTTTTGTTGTGCATGGATTCATTTTAGATTTATTTTATCCTTTTAAGTTAGCAAGAATAGACACATGCAAAGAAATGCAAAAAAAGAGACAATCCCCCAGGGGGTAGGAGGGATGGGAGGCCTAGTGGGTTATCCCACTAAAGATTTCAAGTTACAATCTTTATTAGAAGTTTTTGTGGTCCTTTTATAGCTCAAGGACCAACAAACTTACAAAAATTTATAGAATAATGAGATTAGGAGGAAGATTGGGTGCCTTCCGTTGTCTCGGATGGTCCGGATCCACAAAATTTGGGCAGCAATTCCTCCTATATGTTCTTCAAACCTGAAAAAATAGCAAGCTATTTTGATAGAAAGATGCCCAAAATGACTTTGGGACAACCTGCAAAAGGTGTTGGACTTTGCACAAAAATTTCCAAGTGAAAACTTAAGGAAAGTTGGTGAAAAGTGACCAAGAAATCCAGCAAAAAGCTAGCTTTCTTAGTGGATTTTATTTTCTGTTTGGGACAGAAAAAAAAATGCACTAAGATTACCAAATATGGGATTTAAAACTCTCAAACTTTATTCTACGTTTTAGCCTTGAGATTTAGCTATAAAATACTTGCCAAAAAATTAATTCTAATGCTAGATCTAGCTTAAATGATAGCAAATTTAAACATGCAATCTAGATCTATGCACACATGCATGCAAAAGTAAATAAACTTTAGATTTATAATTAGAAACTAGATCTATTTGCATGCAAGGAAAGTAACCAAGAAAATTTGATTTTTATGAAAGAGAGAGAGAGAGAAGCTTGAAGTTTCAAAATCCTTGGGCTATGGAGTCTCTCGGTGGAAAGTAGAGGGACTACATTCTCAAGAAGCTTGGAGCATGTAGAAAGTACAATCTAGTCCAGCCACTTCTCCAAGCATAGGGACCTGTAAAGCTTAGAAAACTTGCAACAAACTTGTTAAATATGGTGCTTCCTACAAAAGAGACTTGGATAGCATGTAATTAAACAAAATACACATGCAAATCAAATATCTCTAATCTAGAAAGACAATAAGATCCTAAACATTTGATTAGTTTAATGAGATCTTATCCTACTGGGTGACAACACCCCTTCAAAAGGCAAATTAACTAATAAAATGCAAGCAACTAAACTAAGATTACCTCATATATATAGCACAAGACATCAATCATCCACACAAGTAATGCAAGCCACCTTCTTGACCTCCAAAGCATTCTTTATTCCAAGAAAAAATGATACAATGATAGTACAATAGACAAGCTTAGCCAAACTCTCATTTACCAAAGTGAGAAGAGGAGACTTGTTTAAATAAGGAGGGTGCAATTCCCAAGGAGGGAGGGCACACATCCCAATGCTTGATGAGCCATGTGTGTGGTTAGATTCATGCCACATCTCAAGAAACTAGAGAGAGTTCACCACAAGTGAAGGAAAGCATGAGTGAGAGGGCGCCACCTCTCAAGAGGTAGGTGCATATCTCCTTGGGATTGGCACCCTCAAGGAGAGTGCGCCACCTCTTGAGAGGGAGGGTGCACCATCCATTGTGATCTTCACCAAGCTAAGTTAACTGACCACTTAACTCGTCCACAACTCACTTAACTTGCCTCAAGTGCCAATAACTAGTTGTGAGTGTGAGTTAGAGTCTAGACTAGAGACAAGTCAAAAACATGTCCCTGACATGTTTCCTTAAAAATATGAAACTAATTAAATCACCTTTTATTCACCTTTTTCGAGTAAAATTGATTTTTAATGAGAAAAAGTCAATTATTTCTCTCGAAAAGGGGGTACAAGAGTAAAAGGGGTATTCTGGGTTAGAAAATGATACCCCCCAAGGCATATAACACCTCCTAGTACTACGTTTTTAATATTTACATCAATTTACAAGGTAAAATCCAGTTTTACAGGAATTTTAGATTTTATTAAAACAATTAAAAAATCCTAGAGGGACCTAATGCATTTCCATAAGTGTAATATCCCCGCTTTGGGACATCAGGATATTACGGGGTGTTATGATGACCAGAGTAGCCAAATGGAGATTATAGCGAATACAGGAGCTATTGAGAGGTATTTTGGGGTCCAGCTTGCATCACTCATTCTATTTCATCAATATGATCCATTCCACACAAATTGGCTTTGGTTCCGTTGCATTCTGACGATTTCCATGATTTTGAGTATTTTGAGCTATAAGTCAATTAAATTCACTTAAGAGGGCATTGTGGGCACAATACTTGGAGGAACCTCTCAATGTAATAGCTCATTGGAATCGGGAGGAGAAACACTACAGGATAGGATGGTGAGAAGTGACTTTCAGTGGCCAAGGAAGCCACAAGGAGAGATAAGGTGTTTTGCAGAGGTAAAAAGGTTAATTAATTAATTAAAGTGATTTAATTAATTAATTAATAATTAATAAAGTAAAATTCACTTTGGAGGGACAAGGTGAGCAGGAAGTATAAAAGAGAGGCAAGGGCCTCTATTCTCTCATTCATATTCATGTATGTTTATCATTTTGATATTTGGCTTCTAGCTAGAAAGCCCATACCTTGGGGGTTTTGAGGGTTTTGACTTAACAAACCCTAGAGGACGATTCGGTGGTGAAAGATTCCACCTAGCTTGTCCCAAGCTTGTTCTTGGGGATGCAATACTCTCCCACGCCATTCTAGTTCGGTTCTATTCAGTGCAGGAGGGTTCTACACCAGCCACAGGCACAGGAAGAGAAGGAGGCTGCACCATTGGGGGTTTCCAGCAAGGGGGGCGCACCATTCTTTGAGGGAGGTTCATTCCAAGTTATTGGAAGGGCTTCGGCAGATTCTAGCACCTGGGTTTTCATTGCAGGGTCTTGGTCATTAAATCTAGTGCATTCCGAAGGAGTTTCATGAGCCAGTTGATTTATTGGATGCATTGGACGAATTGGAGAGAAGGAGAGCATTTTGGAGATTCAGATCTATTCAGTTTGGAGGGGTTATACTTCAGATCTGACCCTGAGACTTTACCTAGTGACTTGTTGTGTCCCGATCTATCTTCCTAGCGAATTTTAGGGCATTTGGAGGCCTCCTTCATCAGGGCCGAATTATTGGGCACATTTAGGGTTTCAGGAGGGCGTAGCTTCATTGGAGGAGTTATCCATAGCATTTCGGCCTAAGACTTCAAGAGGGAGATCCTATCACCCCGATCTATCATTTGGCCGAGTTTGGACTCATTTGGAGGCCTTCCTCAGTTGGGCCGAATTATTGAGGGTTTCAGTCTTCCAGCAAAGCGTGGCCTTTCCAATTGGAGGTTTGGTATTGCTTACGGCCTAGATCTCTTCCAGTATTTGGTAGTCAACCTTTGGAGGCTTATAGTATCTTCTTGGAGCATTTTTTAGCAGCTCCTATTGTGTTATTGGATCCATCTATTGAGCATTCCAGTCAGCATCTTCATTGTATCAGGTTCTTCTATTTATGAATAAAATCAGATCTTAGGTGTTTTGGCTTGTCTATCATATTGCATATGGTTGAGGTATGTTCCATTACGGTGTCTTCTTGTTTATTGCTGCAACACATATATAAATTCATCATCATAAACCCCAAGGCCGAAATCAAGAGGTCAACCTGCAAGTAAACACATACAAACAAGTAAATCAGCAAAGTGTTTCATGAAATGCCACAACTAGTAAAAGTTTATAAAGACACCCAAAATCGTGATGTTCCTGGCATATTGGCTTGGGAACGTTACAGTGGTATCAGAGCTTAGATTCCTGCCAGCCAGTGGGAATTAGCACATGCATGCAGAGCCATAGAGGGGTCT
>JZKD02S1775009.1:0-10097 GCA_000966675.3 Picea glauca
ACAACATAATTGTTGTGAACCATTCATTACAAATAAATATCCAAAATCCATTCTAGACTTTTAAGAAGCAATCTATAACATAGATACCACAAGTTCACCATGTTATTTTGTACCAATTCTGATTACTTTGTAGGTTTATTTCTTGAGTATGATTTTCATAGATATCAATGAAAATAGTAAGGCACAATGTTGTTGGACTCAAATGTATTCATGAGAATTATTGTTCAATGGCATGAAGCTCTATCTAAAACCCATGGACAAAAATTCAAAATTAGGTTGAGTTCAATCAAATATATAGTAGTATCTAAACATTGTTAACCATGAGATTTTAAAAAATGTGATGACAATACATAGTGAGTCCAATGACCAAAAATATAGATCAAAAGGGTATATAAGGTTTCAATCCAGTGATCTAGGATTCAATTTAGCTTATGCTTGCAGAAGGGATCTAAAAAGTTTTTTGTTATCATTTTATTAACCTTTACAGTGATCAAAATAGCAAAGGAAAAAAATGATTCATCTAGGACACTTTCCAGCAAGTCGAACAAAATAGCACACATGAAAAACATAATTCATCTAACACACTTTCCAACAAGTCGTTCCAATTTTTTAGGCATAGGATCACTATTAATTATTCTAATATTATCAACAAGATGGGAAAATGCAAATAAATGTATTGAAATGAGTCAAACATTAAATTTGATCAATTTCAAGTGATCACTAGTGCCGTTAAAATAATTAAAAACACTTATAAATTCATCAAAGTCCACTCATGAGATCAACTTTATCATGATGAGATAAATGCTTGAAAATAAATTTGGCCCTTTAGAAAGAACTTCATAGGTGGAATGTGAAATATATCAAATTATTAGTGTAGCATTTAGGTTTTAATGAAACTTCATTAGATCTACACAATAATCATGAGTTAAAAAAATAGATCTCAGCAAGAGTGCAAGTTGACCTAGATCAAACATATTTTCTTTGAGAAATTACCTACATATCAACATTTCTAATACAATCAGATTTAACTTGAAAACCTTAGACTTGTTAGCTTTCAACTATATTTGGTTAGTTCTATGTGAGAATTAAAACATTAAAGAAAATGTTAGATCCAAATATAAAATTGCAAATTGATTTTAAGAAAACCTCTTTACGAGTGCGACCTGCATTAAATTACCGATTTCATTTCAAAATAAGGAATATTTTTAGCACACAAAAACTTGGAATTAGAAACCTAGATCAACAAATGAAAACTATCAAACCCTAAGTTTCTTATAAACTAAAAGATCTAAAAGGGAAAATTAAGTGATATGACTATAAAGAGAAAGAAAAACATAGTGCTTACATTGGTTTATGGGGTCTAGTATACTCTTGAGTACTTTTTCTCTTACCTTTGAGTACTTTTTCTCTTACCTTTGTTGTTTGAAGTCCACAAGAATCTTGGAAGATTGTTGGTGAACATCGATCTAAAAAAATTGTACTATGTAAGAATCATACGGAGGTTAATCGTAAAGGACATAACCTGAGCATTACAAACATTAATTTGTAAACTAAACCTAGCATAAGGAGGTAAAACCCTATGATATTCACCCCCAATACAATATTATTAACTTAGAAAATTCACAAGTAAATGAAACAAAAAATTCATCTTACTTCACTTGCATTCATTTCTTTGCAATAACTCCTTCCTCAATGAATACTTGCAATATCAAACCCTTCTTTGATTACCCTAGAACATTTTTACTTGAGAAGATAACAACTTATTACACCAAAATTATGAGAAAATAGGTCTTCCAATCTATTTCCAACCATGAAAAAAGAGAGAGGTGTCCTCCTTATATAGATAAAGTGATCCAAATACTATACAATGAATACCATGAGCTAAAAAAATTAAATTTTCTCAAATGAAACCATGAGCCTAATACCATGTTCCCAAGTGAAAACCATGGGACAATACCATAGGTGGTTACAACATATCCTCAAATGTAGGGGAACCCTCTTCAAAATGTGAAAATTCTAATAAAAAGATACACATATTGTCCATAAGAGCATGGTAACAAGTCCTCTCTTTTCAAATTGTTCCAACAACCTTTCCAAAACATTTGTTAAGTTAAAGGAGGCCCAAGAACAAGGGAACCCCCTAACAAACCCAAAAAACCATGGAATAAATCATCCACACGTGTGATAAATGAGTGGATAATAAGGTGTTCCCTTCTCGAAGGGTCTACAAACCACACATGTGAGTTTAGGAGAGACAAACTCCACCTAGGAGAATATTTGATACACGTGCCAAGTAAAAATCATCTCCAAATTTATAGAAATCTCTCATGTGTGAAAAAAGGTCCAAAAGGGGGTGTGCTCCATATGTGTTCTAGGATCACCACCACAACTATCTCATGTATGGTCCATATGATGATGACTATACAAATGATGATGTGGAAACCTCTATGATGATGTAGCATCCCTGTCGTTGCCCAATACACTGACATGTATCCCAATCGAGTACATGTATCCCAAGAAAAATGGCATAGATTCTGATGTAGGTAGGTATGATTGTCTTGGATCCCAAGGCATAGATCCCTATGAAGGTATGCAAATCCCAAGGCAATGTCTTGGATATCGAGGTATAGTGCACAGATTCTAATGAGGGGTGTCCACCTATAATGATGAATCAACTCTCAACAAAAGTTATTAGGCAATGCACATTAATTAATCCCTTCTAATGGCTTCACAACATAAGTTAATTTTATAATTTTCTTATGTTTACCATGGTCAGACAACCTTACCCTTATTACGTGTGACAATTACTAGGATACGAGGTATTTCCTAAATCACTTGGTTAGAGATAAGTAAAAGTGATGGATATTTTATGGAAAAGGAAAATGAACTTTATGTTTTGACCTCCAAATTCATATGTGGTGATGTACAAGGTCTTTTAACTAGTCCAACTAGTTTTCAAGAGAAATAAATCTTCATAATGTATACATGAAAACCTTTAAGAGGAATATTTTCTTAGAGTTATCACCCTGGCACTTTATTTATTACCCCTTTTAGTATTTTTTTCTTTGATTTCTTAGTCCTTTATTTAAATATGCATTTTTAGTGTAGGACTTAGGGATTGATCCCTTTGAATGAGGTGACATATCTCTAGCTTCATTGTTTTTAAATTATTTAGTTTCATGATCTTTCCCTCTAGCCTTTCTTGGCTTTCTTTGACTTTGGCTTTACATTGTTCTTAAATTTTCTTGAGTATACCTTGGTGGATGACATATGATAATTCAAAAATGAGCGGGGATATTGTATTTTTCATGAAAGATATGGAAATGAAAGGGAAATGATGCAAATTGTAAGATGTTGTTAGTATATGAAGTTCACCACTTCAACCAAATCACTAGTAGTACGACTTGACCTAAGTCATGAAAACATTTATCTAAGGATAGTTACATCCCCGCATGGTATAAATAGACAAAATAATAATATTTATTATTGTGAACAATGTTATTCGATCAAATCCAATGTTTATTACATTCACTATTAGGTAAGAAACCATCACACCATATCTAAGAAAGAAATCGACACACACGAACATAGCATATCAAATAAAATAAATATCATGCATGAAGTACCATCTCTGAGTGCACATAACATCCATATAACATATTAGGTGTAAAAAATAGAAGATCACACANTGTTTATTACATTCACGATTAGGTAAGAAACCATCACACCATGTCTAAGCAAGAAACCGACACACACGAACATAGCATATCAAATAAAATAAAGATCATGCATGAAGTACCATCTGTGAGTGCACATAACATCCATATAACATATTAGGTGTAAAAAATAGAAGATCACACACCATGGAATAATCATATAAAAGAACTCGTGAGTTATGTGAGGCTAGATCATCATGTCTCTGATGGAAGAATTGGAAGAAGAAGTTTGAAAATAAGTAAATATGAGCAAGGAGCTCATCCAAACAACATCGTCACACCACTTAGAGGCGATGTAGAGACAAGTGGTGGGTGTGCCCCGTGCATGGGTGCGACTCTTTCGGCGTCTCACAAACGTTGTAGTATTCTATCATGATACACATACAACGCCACAGGCATAGATTTCGTGGCTATTGTATCGATTAGCCATATATGTATTTTGAGGGAGTGAGCCCCATTTTTTACTATAACACCATATTTTTTGGAGAGATAAAATATATAAAAAACCTTTCTCTTTGGATTTACTTATGTTACAATGTGTACATCGATGAATGTGATTTCTTTACTTTAGTTATGTGACAAATACCAATATAAAACATAATTAAAATATGCATAAGATACATAATTATAACTTCTAGGTATGCGATTATAAGTAATAAAATCAAAATGTCACCCCAAAAGTCGTACCCGTAGGAATCGTCGAAATAGAGTAGGGTCTCACACACGGTAACTGTCATTCAACTAACATACTACTCACTTAGAGTCTAGGCGAAATTCTAAAATATGAACACCATGCGAAATGGAGTCGCATAAGAGCTCTATAATGACACTATACTCACCCACATTAGTCGTTGATAGCCCTAGACAAATGCCACCTGAGGACACCAATTAACCCTTGGGCGAGTAAATGACCCAAGTGGAAGAATCCAAGTTCTATGTATGACAACTAGCACCGTCTATGAATCCTAAGTAAACTGAAGATTCCATTGACATCTTCCAACCAAGGGAAAAATCGATAAGAAATTTGATGAAATAAAGGAAAACATATATATACACTAATATACACTAGTATACAAAGAGTTATGCCCAAGCTTGGGGCTTAAGCGTAATATATTTTCAAGTAGAGCCCATTTCTGGGCTCAGCCAACATATTCCCTTGACAATCTTCCAACTCATAAGCTCCTTTTTCTAAAACACCTCGCACGATATAAGGACGGTGCCACATGGGGTTGAAGATACCTGCCCCCAATGGTTGTTTTTATTGATCATACAAGAGGACCAATTCACCCTCAATGTGTTGTCGAATATAGACAAACTTATCATATTGTACCTTGACACATCGTTTATTCTCTTCGATAGTCATATAGTCATCTCAACGTTGCTTATCTAGGATCTCTAGGTATACGAGGCATCCTTTGAGATCAAAAGTGTCAGGTAGGAGCTTAACTGCCATTCTAAGGGAAGGGGTTTCACATTCAATTTGAAGGATCAAATCCACACCGTGTACTAATGGAAAAGGAAAAAACCTGGTGGAAGTCTTAACCGAGGTTTAGTATGCCCAAAGCACGGGGTAAAGAATTAAATGCCAATTATATTTTCTCTGGCTGACAGCTTTTTACAAAATGGTCTTGAGAGATTTGTTCATAAACTCTACTTGTCCATTTGACTGGGGATAGTAAGGGGAAGAATGACCATGTTTAAACTCCAATTTCGATTCTAACTCTTTCATCATTTCGTTATGAAAGTCACTGCCATGATCAATGACAATATCCCTTGGGATTCCAAACCAGGCTATAATTTGATTGAACACGAAACATATTGCAGTCGTACCATCAAATTTAATTATAGGCATAACCTCTACCCATTTAGTAAAGTAGTCTATGACCATGATAATATGATGATGCCCCCCAGCTGACGTTGGTTTGCAGTCCATAAAATCCTTGCCCCAATTGGTGAAGGGACTGACGGTGATGGTCAGGAGAAAAAGGGGATGGATGCAAGCACATTTTCCAAGTGAACACCTGGTAAGGGTGACACTTCTTGACCTCTTCAACACAATCCTTAAAAATTGACGGCCAAAAACAAACAGCTCGCAAATTGTTTTGCATTGTCTCAAGCCCAGATAGATGACCACCACAAGCCTCGCTATGAAAGTCATTAATAACAGACTCATATTCCTCGTGAGTCAAGCAATGACACAGGATTATATCTACACTTCAACAATACAAGGTTTTGATGGTGATAAGGTATATTTTATCTTGATTCTGTATACGTCGTCGATCGTCTCATGAAAGATGCTGAGAGAACTTCAAAGTTTGAAGATAGATCAAAATATCTCCATACCAGGGTTTCGAAGACAAGATAAGAAAAATGTGTTCATCCACAAATGACTCAATATGGATAATGTCTGCATCTAGTCAAGGTAACTATGATATCAACTCGGAAAAAACTATCGGTTTCTTAGATTTTTCCAAAGAAAAATCGAGGTCAAACTCTTGGAAAATGACAATCCACTTATCATATTTCCCCCCTATGATATGCCAGGTAAGGATGTAACATCCCGCTCTGGCGCACTGACAAAACTTACTCTTTGAGGACACTTGCTCGCAAGTGATCTGGATTTTTTTTATGATGATAAAACACTTATCCTTGACGATGATGCGTTAAGTTAGATGACAGGATGTTTTTACTACTTTGATGTAGACAGGTGCTGCTGACTCAGTTTCATTGAGTGTGTAGGGTGTCGGACCTTGAGGATGCAGAGGCATCGGTGGAACCCCCTTGGACTCCAGATTGAGTCAGGGAGTGTGTTATTTGGGTTGATTCATTTACGATGATATTGCTTTGTTTTGATGATATGATATTGATTTTATGATATGTTGATGACATTCTGACACAATGGTTGATGATGCAGGCTGACGATAGCTTGCCGACCAGACTCACATATGGAGTAAAGGGGCCACACATGAGTTCTAGAGAGGTTGAGGGAGAGGGGTGGACAACAGCCCTGCCACGGCCTACTAGCACTCCCGCCGTGGCTCGAACTATAGGTTAACGATTACCTAGTTCGAGAGGATCCACGATGCCGTGAGGGTAGACTGTGACAGTCACTCACGATGATTCTAAGGGGCACGCAATAAGGCAGGGGCCTTATTCCTTAGAGCCCTTAGTCTCCCACAAGTTCACCTGGTGGAGTGTTGACTCCAGGGGTTATATATGTCTACCAAATAGTTAAGTCGGCGAGTGGCACCAGTGGAGCACGTGGTAGATCCTGAAGGGCACATCGCGTAAAAGAAACACCATTTGGCGAGTGGCACCCTTGGAGAACGTGGTGCATCCTGAAGGGCACATCGCGCAACTGAAGCAAAAGAGGCAAGTGGCACCCTTGGAGCACGTAGTGCGTCCTGAAGGGCAGGTCGCATTGATGATGATGATGAGACAGCCTAGATGACCCTAAGACCTTAACGCCTTAAGAAAATCTCAAAACGACTCCCCTAATGAATTGTCACCCAGTTCAAATCTAAACCTAAATTTAAAATGTCTCAAAGATAAAATTTTGATAAGCCCTAAGAAAGGATCCTGCAAAAATAAACATAAGGGCGTAAACTAAAACCCTCCTATGTGTTAGTTAAAGTCCTCTTAAATTAAAGGGGGGTAAAGTAATGGGGGAGATAAATTAATTGACAGCCATGGCTTTTAAACTTTAAAGAAGAAATAAAATTATTAAAGAAGGGGAGAATAAAAGTAAGGATTTTAAAAATATATTGAAAAGACTATTAAGCGCATTTATCTTTTTGGGTTTAAAAAAAAATAAAAAATAAAATAAATAAAAATAAATAAAAATGAGAGAAAAAAAGCATAGAAATAAGGAAACTTGTAATAAAGGAAACTTAATAATGGAAAGTAGGGGACATAGGGTAAAAAGCAAAAATGAATCAGCAATTAAGGAGTTACTAAAAATAAACAACTTCATTTTAGGAAAGTTATTAAAAGCATGAGAGGGGATCTAGGAAGCCTAGGAGTAATTTTAGGAGTGACTTTAGGGGGGTGAGGGAAATGAGTCTTTTAATTAAATTAAAGAAAATAATTTTGGAGAACCAAGGGGGATGAGCAACACTTCGATGGAAGAGAAATTTAAGATGTTTGTCATTAAAAATTAAATTAATAATGATTTAGGAAAGTAGGTGGGTCTCAAATTTCTATAAAAGAAGAGGAAAAGAACGAAGAATGGAGGAACAGTGAGCGTAACGTTACGCTGTCGGATTTTGGCTTGACTGTTTGCTTGTGAGGAGTTGGGAATTTATCAGTTGTATTAGAGTGGTAGCTCAGCCTTTGAGGCGAGCTGAGAAGCTAGTCTTATTTCTGGATCTTGTGTGGCCCCTTTGCGGCTCGGGGGGCTAAGGGGGAAGCAGAGTACCCCTAGCGATTGGCTAGGAGGTACCGGTGAGATTTCTGCGGTCGGCAAGCAGGAGCGGCAATGAGTGTTGGACATCAATCGAGGCACGGAATTCAATCAAGGCGGTCAAAAGGGAAAAAGGTACGCACGTTATTTTGGTATTAGAATGCTTGGATGTAATTCTTCGCTGTAATAGTGTTGTTGTATATCCTTTCCATTCATTGCTCAGGACTGTATAGAATCATTTCTGCTGAAATTTTAGACTGTATAGAATCATTTTGCTATAATTCTAGACTGTGAAAATTTAAATGATGGTGGGGGAATGTGTAAATTTTAATATTGGTTGTTCTGGCAATTTGTTTGATCTTCCGGCAAAACGTTCAACCTGGCAATTTATTTTACCTCTGGCAATTTGTTGATCTTCTAGCAAAACGTTTAACCTAGCAACTCATTTCACCTCTGGCAATTTGTTTTATCTTCTGGCAAATCAATTTAACCTAGAAATTCAATTTATCTTCTGGCAATGCGTTTGGGGCATTTTTGGTCTGCGTTTTAAAGGGTTTAATGAGTTGCATTTTTCATTTTGTGTTTGGGCATTTTAAATGGCACTCAGGGTAATATTTGGGCGTTTTTGATCTGCGGTTTAAAATCTTTCATGGTCAGCGTCTTACTGGAATATATCTGGGCGTTTTGATCTGCGTTCTAAATGTTTAATGGTCTGCGTTTTTACTGATACATTTGGGCGTTTTAGATGACACGCATGGTAAAGATTGGGCGTCTATTTTGATCTGCGTTTTAATGTTTTAAATGGTCTGCGTTTTTACTGATACATTGGGCATTTTAAATGACATGCATGGTAAATATTGGGCGTCTATTTTCATCTGCGTTTTAATGTTTTAAATGGTCTGCGTTTTTACTGATACATTGGGCGTTTTATCATTGACCGTGGGAAGTAGTGTATTGGGCGTTTTTATTATTGTCAATGGGAAGATAGGGTATTGGGCGTTTTTATCATGGACAATGGGTGTTAGTGTATTGGACGTTTTTATTATTGACAGTGGGTAGATAGTTGTTGGGTGTTTTTAATATTGACAGTGGGCAGTTCTTATATTGGGCAAATTTTTATTTATATACAGTGGGCAGTCTTCTCCTCTTGCGCCACCTCTTTCCTTAGGTTTGGTGTTTTTAGATTTAATGACAAGGATCTTGTTCATTACAATTTACTTTCATAAAGGATAAAATATCGATGTTGTTCAGAAATAAAACAATGTGTAGTATGTTTTTGTTGCAATTATGTTGTTGTAATTAATGTCAAGGGGTTTAGCGATAGGCATCGTATGCTACTATAATGAGTACCCTTATGTTTTTATTTAACAATTCATTGGCCGGATTAGGGTAGGTTAAATATAATGTGAATTCAGTTATGGTAAGGTCATTGATATTTTAAATTGCAATGTCATCATGATATAAGATGGGATGGGTTATGTTAATGTTACATTAATTTTTAGGACATAAGATGTGATGGGTTAGGACCATGTTAACAAGATGATAATGACGGAGTCAATTATTTGTAGCATAATGTCGATATTTTCATGATAACGTTGTGGGGAGTTGTTGGGTAGCTAACTTATAATGAATGACTTGAACTAGGTAAAATTAGTTGTTAGGGATTGGTAATGAGAAGCCTTCTTATATTAACATTTTAATTATTGATATCTTAAATATTGTCTTTTCTTTACATTATTATTTTTTTCATTTTCAACTATTGTCCTTCTTAATTATTGTTATCTTAATGTGGTTACTCTATATACTGCCATATTCTTTTTTAAATATGAGGTTGTATTGTAATTTCCAAATGTGATGCCACTTGTAAATATGATGTTATTTTTAATTTATGATGTTATATTGTTACTTCCAATTATGATGTTATTAATGATTATGATGGTATTTTGCATTATCATTAAGATTTATGATCATAATGACGT
>JZKD02S1775009.1:10107-25081 GCA_000966675.3 Picea glauca
AAAATTATTTAATTAAACACTAGATTAATCACATCTTCCAATTAGACCAAATTTCTAATAACATCAAAGAATGCTTTAATTCCAATCTCATAAACAATGACCAAATTTTTAATAACATAAAGGAATGCTTTAATTCCAATCTCATAAACAATGAAAAAAATAATAGAAAACAAAGTTTTTTCTTAGAATCTTATAAAACTAACCTCCTCAACTATAATTTATTTTACATTATCATCCTTTTTTCACAATATCACACGATTATTTTGTATTTTAATAATTAGAAAATAAACACAAGCTGATTTACAATAACATTCATATTAACCAATTAACTAATAAATTATTAATTAAAAGTTTAAGTTTGATGGRTGYARTTTATTAAACTCATTAAAAGATCAACACAAACTAATTGGCAACTAGATGCAGTTTTTTGATCAAATATTTTTACTTTTTTTGGCAACTTTTGTGAAGTTTTCATCAAAAAAATCTGATCAAAAAATTTAAAAAATAACTGGAATTACAGAATTAGTGATTGACGATTCTTGGTTGTAAAATGTTTATGTGATAACGATTCTTGGCTATAAAATGTTTTATGGGCCATGGCTGTAAACTGTATATGATAAAGAATATTGGCTGTAAAATGTTTTATGGGCCATGGCTATAAACTGTATATGATAATGAATCTTGGTTGTAAAAAAATTTCTGGGCCATGGCTGTAAATTGTATCTTTGTTGGAAAATATTAATCTGTACTCTACTCAAATCTAGACTTCCCTAGATCTGAAAATGAATATAGCCCCATTGTAAGAGTATCCATAGGTGTTGATAGAGTGGTAATTGGTAGGTTAATTGAAGAATCATGAAAACTATTCTGGACAGCCCTATGCGCTACAGGTAAAATAAAATAAAAAGAAAACAAGTAAATAATACTTATTAAGAAAAATTCTTGATGCGCTACAGGAACAAAGCACAAGTAATTACGAAGTATTCTAGACAGTTTTGGATGCACGATAGGTAAATAAAAACACAAGTAATAAAACCAATAAGAGCAATTCTTGTTGCGCTACAGAAACAAATTACATGTAAATACAAACTAATCAGGACAGTTCTGGATGCAAAAAAAATGAACAAAGTACAAGTAATTACAAAGTATTCTGGACAGTTCTGGATGCAAGATAGGTAAATAAAAACACAAGGAATAAAACCAATAAGAACAATTCTTGTTGCGCTACAGGAACAAATTACATGTAAATACAAACTAATCAGGATAGTTCTGGATGCACAAAAGGTAAATAGAAACAGAAGTAATAAAACCAATAAGAAAAATCTTGCTATCTTATGAAAAAAATACATGTAATTACGAACTATTATGGACAAAGACTGACACATTTTGGACAATAAAATATCAGTAAATGGAATCTCTTATGGGCATTCTTTTTGCAATATAGATAATAAACTACAGATAGATAAAACTTTCCTSGGAAAATCATGATGCAAAACAGTTAAAAGAACACAGAGCGAGGAATATCTCATCGATGAAGTGCACCAGGTCAAGGTATTGGTTTTACACATTAACTGAAGGTCTTGCGAACCCATACATATCAAATCTTAATTAAAAATATATGTACTGGCGTTCAGGGTCATAGGAAACGACAAAGAGAACGATATTCAGATTGATCCCATTATTAGTAGAGTGGCCTTATAAATACAATAACCCATAGGGCTAATATAAAGATTTTGAGGGATTGCGGACTTACACGAAAATCTGTAGTTTTAGTGCATGATACTGGGATTTTAAAAAGGTCTGCAAATTTGTGCGAAAAGGAGCTTAAAGCGACGGGATTTATGAACCCGATTTGGGCCTTGTTCAAAACCATTAAATACATTAATCCAATCAGGGTTACGCAGAGGAAAGCCAAAATTCGTTAATGATTGATCCACATCCACATAAATTAATCCGCACACCTTTTATCACATTTTAAATTGATTAATTAGATTTCTTCAACAAAATTCGTTAATGATTGATTAGATTGCTTCAACAATATTCGTTATTCTACATTATCGGGTGAGAATAACTTACCTATAACCGACGCTCTCGACCCCTACGATCTCGGCGCCCACGACCCCTGTGATCTCGGCACCCATGACCCCTACGACCTTGGCACCCACGACGCCCACGACCTCAACAACAACGACCTCGACAACCACGAGCAGAGACACAGAGCTCTCGCGTGATAGCTAATACGCCAAATTTTTTTTCTAAACGTTCTAAATTCGATGTGTGGCAAATATATAAACAATCTTTCGGCCGAAAGATAGTTCGGCCGAACAACCTTTCGGACGAATGATCTTTCGGTCGAAAACATATTGCTGGAAAGAAAATATTCGACCGACCAAATTTCTACACACAAATCGAGGGCGCGGTTATTTCTCCGTTCGATTTGACGTTTATTTTTTCGACCGAAAAATAGTTCGGCCGAAAATAATATCTTTCAGCTGAAAAATATTTTTAGTTCGGCAGAAAAAAGGTTTTTCAAAATTTCGGAGACCCGATTGTCACGAAAGTGTAACCCACCTTCGTGATTTCACCCAGCCATCGTAGAGGCCATGAATGGTCCCAATAAGCCATGGGATGACATGCTTCATTCCTCTTACCTCCTCCCAGATCTTGTTAGGATTGAACAAGACGATTTTAGATCTACCTTGAGTGAGATGATCGATCATGCCATAGTTCCACTATATAAGGATGAAATTTATTCCAAAGGAAACATCGTGAATATTTCTCCTATCATCACGACCGACATATATCGACTTCCTGGTCAAATTGAAAATGTATATATCGGTGTAGATTATTCGCCTAAAGAAATTCATATCTAAACCGATCTCTTCAAAGAATTTTGTGATGTATTCGCTTGGTGATACGAAGAGATTCCAGGAATCGACCCTTGCATTGTCGAACATGAAATAACGACTTATCCGGATGCTAGACCTGTTCGACAACATCTTAGAGGTATCAATCCTAGGAAGGGCCCTGCTATTAAGGCAGAGGTGGAGAAACGACTTAATGCTAGTTTCATCTACCCAGTTCCTTTGATCGAATGGGTGTCCAATCTCGTTCCTATGAAAAATAAATAAGGAATCATTTGTGTGTGTATGTATTTTCACGACCTGAATAAAGCTTGTCCTAAAGATAACTTCCTGACACCTTTCATTGATCATATTCTTGATGAGTGTGCAGGAAGCGATGTATTTTTTTTTATGGATGGATTTTCAGGATACAATCAAATGCATTTCAAACTTGAGGATCAACATAAGACGACATTTATTTGTCTTTGGGGTACATTTGCCTACCGAAAAATTCCTTTCGGCCTTAAAAACGTCAGAGCAACCTTCCAGTGCACCATAACCTTTTCTTTTCATGATCTCAAACAAATTTTCTAAGATTACCTCAATGATCTCATTGCTCACTCTCGCAAGAGAGTAGATCATTCCACTCACCTTCGACTAGTAAATGAGAGACGTTGTTATTATCACATTCATTTAAACCCTCACAAGTGCATATTATGTGTTAGGTTTGGACGTCTCTTAGGATTCTTAGTCTCTGAGAATGGGATCTTGGTGGATCATTTGAAGGTTGAGGAAATAATTTGATTTCCTCCCCCACGCAACATCCCTCAACTTCAGGGTTTACAGGTGAAGGCTAACTTCCTGCATCGGTTTGTAGTGAACTATGCCAATATAACTAAGGGTTTCATGTGTCTTTTGAGGAAGGAAACTTCATTAATATGGGATGAGTGAGCCCATGAATCCTTCTATGCTCTTAATAAATCCTTGGTATCGATGCCTCTGTTGAAGCCTCCAGACTACAATAGAGATTATTTTCTTTATATCACCGCATCTGAAGGGATGATTGGTATGGTTCTAGTTCAGGAAGATGATGATCTCCATGAGCACGTTGTCTACTATATTAGTCGAAAATTAATCGTTCCTAAGCTTAAATACTTTCACATTGATAAGCTAGCCTTAGTTGTCATACATGCGGTTCAAAGATTACGACATTATATATTGCTTTGAAAAACTACCGTAGTTGTTGATGTCAATCCATTTCAATTCATCCTTTGTAACGACTTCCTTGTTACGACAACAACTCTGAGAACAGGTGAATTTTTTTTTTTGTTTAAGGTGTGTGCACGCGTGTAGAAGTAACAAAACACACTCGACTCTATGTCGCCACTCGACAACCAACAAGACGTGACCACGAAGTTTAGCACAAGAAGACTGAAGGCACACAATGAGTAACTGCAACAATATACGACCCTAGGCATAAGGCGCACGAAAAAAACATGAAGACATACTGGGGGTGCACAGTAAGAACATAGAGGGAAGAGTCCATGGTGTTCGGGTTACTATTTCTGCACCGAAAAGCAGGGCGTTTAGTCTTATGTCTTCTCGAAAGAAGATTAGACAGGATCCTGGCCGACTACTCAGACAGAAACTAGTAACCCGACCTAGAACAAGATGCAAGAAAGACGAACACAACAAGACGACCCCAACATATCACAGTGACAACAGGCAATAAACGCCCCTAGACATAAGGCATACAACTAGCAGCTGTAAGCAGAAAACGACACCAGGTGTTAAGTACACTACAGTCACAGAAGGAAGAATCCAATAGTAGAGTTTACTATTTCTGCATAGAAAAGTAGGGCTTTTAGTCTTATGTCTTCTTGAAAGAAGATTAGACAGGCTCCTAGCCGACTGCTCAGGCAGAAACTAGTAATCTCCGTCAGGTGTGTTGTAAGAGTGGAAACCCTGCCTTTAAAGGGCCCGAGACTCTTGATACGGCACTGGATTCTTTAAATAGAAAAATCACACACACAGACAAGTCTCCTAAGGCTACCAGGGGGTGTCTACATCCCAGCCGACACGAACCATCAAGCGACTAACTAAATACAATCAAGTACAACATAAATAAGAAGAGCAAATACGCCCCTTACGGATGGCGCGTGACAAGAGGACTCCGACAACCAAACCCAAATTCAACATTATTTAAAGAACAACAACCCTCATTTACTAACACCGCGTACTCTATTGTACTCAAATCAAGGTGATTATCCCAAAAATGTTATTATTAACGATGGAAGTTTCAATAACGCTACCCTGAAATTTTGAACACCCTTCATTTATCTCACATATCAGGGCCATGATCTTACAATTACAATACCTCGTATATGCTACAACCACCAAAATTATAATGACCTTATAAGATAAAAACATTCAATTTCAACATGAGGAGCTCTTAATGTGACGTCATTATGATCATAAATCTTAATGATAATGCAAAATACCATCATAATCATTAATAACATCATAATTGGAAGTAACAATATAACATCATAAATTAAAAATAACATCATATTTAAAAAAGATTATGGCAGTATATAGAGTAACCACATTAAGATAACAATAATTAAGAAGGACAATAATTGAAAATGACAAAAATAATAATGTAAAGAAAAGACAATATTTAAGATATCAATAATTAAAATGTTAATATAAGAAGGCTTCTCATTACCAATCCCTAACAACTAATTTTACCTAGTTCAAGTCATTCATTATAAGTTAGCTACCCAACAACTCCCCACAACGTTATCATGAAAATATCGACATTATGCTACAAATAATTGACTCCGCCATTATCATATTGTTAACATGGTCCTAACCCATCGCATCTTATGTCCTAAAAATTAATGTAACATTAACATAACCCATCCCATCTTATATCATGATGACATTGCAATTTAAAATATCAATGACCTTACCATAACTGAATTCACATTATATTTACCCTACCCTAATCTAGCCAATGAATTGTTAAATAAAAACATAAGGGTACTCATTATAGCAGCATACGATGCCTATCGCTAAACCCCTTGACGTTAATTACAACAACATAATTGCAATAAAAACATACTACACATTGTTTTATTTCTGAACAACATCGATATTTTATCCTTTATGAAAGTAAATTGTAACAAACAAGATCCTTGTCATTAAATCTGAAAACACCAAACCTAAGGAAAGAGGTGGCGCAAGAGGAGAAGACTGCCCACTGTATATAAATAAAAATTTGCCCAATATAAGAACTGGCCACTGTCAATATTAAAAATGCCCAACAACTATCTGCCCACTGTCAATAATAAAAACGCCCAATACACTAACACCCACTGTCCATGATAAAAACACCCAATACCCTATCTGCCCATTGACAATAATAAAAACGCCCAATACACTACTGCGCACGGTCAATGATAAAACGCCCAATGTATCAGTAAAAACGCAGACCATTTAAAACATTAAAACGCAGATCAAAATAGATGCTCAATCTTTACCATGCGTGTCATTTAAAACACCCAATGTATCAGTAAAAGCGTAGACCATTTAAAACATTAAAACGCAGATCAAAATAGACGCCCAATATTTACCATGCGTGTCATCTAAAACGCCCAAATGTATTAGTAAAAATGCAGACCATTAAACATTTAGAACGCAGATCAAAACGCCCAGATATATTCCAGTAAGACGCTGACCATTAAAGATTTTAAACCGTAGATCAAAAATGCCCAAATATTACCCTGAGTGCCATTTAAAATGCCCAAACAGAAAATGAAAAACGTAGCTCATTAAACCCTTTAAAACGCAGACCAAAAACGCCCCAAACGCATTGCCAGAAGATAACCGAATTGCCAGAAGATAAATTGAATTGCTAGGTTAAATTGATTTGCCAGAAAATAAAACAAATTACCAGAGGTGAAATGATTTGCCAAGTTAAACGTTTTTCCAGAAGATCAACAACTTGCCAGAGGTAAAATAAATTGCCAGGTTGAACGTTTTGCCGGAAGATCAAACAAATTGCTAGAACAACCAATATTAAATTTTACACATTCCCCAACCAATTTAAATTTGCACAGTCCATAATTACAGCAGAATGATTATATACAGTCTAAAATTTCAGCAGAAATGATTCTATACAGTCCAGAGCAATGAATGGAAAGGATATACAGCAACACTATTACAGCGAAGAATTACATCCAAGCATTCTAATACCAAAATAACGTGCGTACCTTTTTCCCTTTCGACCACCTTGATTGAAGTCCGTGCCTCAATTGATGTCCCATGCTCCTTGCCGCTCCTGCTTGCCGACCGCAGAAAGCTCACCAGTACCTCCCAGCCAATCGCTAGGGGTAGTTTGCTTCCCCCTTAGCCCCCCGAGCTGCAAAAGGGCCACACAAGATCCAGAAATAAGACTAGCTTCTCAGCTCGCCTCAAAGGTTGAGCTACCACTCCAATACAGCTGAGAAATTCCCAACTCCTCACAAGCAAACAGTCAAGCCAAAATCTGGCAGCGTAACGTTACGCTCACCGTTCCTCCATTCTTCCTTCTTTTCCTCTTCTTTTATAGAAATTTGAGACCCACCTACTTTCCTAAATCATTATTAATTTAATTTTTAATGACAAACCTCTTAAATTTCTCTGTCATCCAAGTGTCTCTCATCCCCTTTGGTTCTCCAAAATTATTTTCTTTAATTCAATGAAAAGACTCATTTCCCTCACCCCCCTAAAGTCGCTCCTAAAATTACTCCTAGGGTTCCTAGATCCCCTCTCATGCTTTTAATAACTTTCCTAAAATGAAGTTGTTGATTTTTAGTAACTCCTTAATTGCTGATTCCTTTTTTCATTTTACCCTATGTCCCCTACTTTCCATTATTAAGTTTCCTTTATTACAAGTTTCCTTATTTCTATGATTTTTTTCTCTCGTTTATTTTTTTATTTTATTTTATTTTTTTATTTTTATTTTTTTAAAACACAAAAAGATAAATGCGCTTAATAGTCTTTTCAATATATTTTTAAAATCCTTACTTTTATTCTCCCCTTCTTTAGTAATTTTATTTCTTCTTTAAAATTTAAAAACCATGGGTGTCAATTAATTTATCTCCCCCATTACTTTACCCCCCTTTAATTTAAGAGGACTTTAACTAACACATACGAGGGTTTTAGTTTACGCCCTTATGTTTATTTTTGCAGGATCCTTTCTTAGGGCTTATCAAAATTTTATCTTTGAGATGTTTTAAATTTAGGTTTAGATTTGAACTGGGTGACAATTCATTAGGGGAGTCGTTTTGAGATTTTCTTAAGTTGTTATGGTCTTAGGGTCATCTAAGTTGTCTCATCATCATCATCAATGTGACGTGCCCTTCAGGACGCACTACGTGCTCCAAGGGTGCCACTCGCCTCTTTTGCTTCTGTTGCGTGACGTGCCCTTCAGGATGCACCACGTGCTCCAAGGGTGCCACTCACCAATTGGTGTTTCTTTTACGCAATGTGCCCTTCAAGATGCACCATGTTCTCCAAGGGTGCCACTCACCGACTTGACTGTTTCGTAGACATCTATAACCCCTGGAGTCAACACTCCACCAGGTGAACTTGTGGGAGACTAAGGGCACTAAGGAATAAGGCCCCCACCTTATTGCATGCCCCTTAGAATCATCATGAGCGACTGTTATAGTCTTCCCTCATGGCATCGTGGATCCTCTTGAACTAGGTAATCGTTAACCTACAATTCGAGCCACGGCGGGAGTGCTGGTAGGCTGTGGTAGGGTTGTTGTCCACCCCTCTCCCTCAACCTCTCTGGAACTCGTGTGTGGCCCCTTTACTCCATATGTGAGTCTGGTCGGCAAGCTATCGTCAGCCTGCATCATCAACCATCATGTCAGAATGTCATCAACATATCATAAAATCAATATCATATCATCAAAACAAAGCAATATCACCATAAATGAATCAACCCAAATAGCACACTCCCTGACTCAATCCAGAGTCCAAGGGGGTTCCACTGATGCCTCTACATCCTCAAGGTCTGATACCCTGCACACTCAATGAAATTGAGTCAGTAGCACCTGTCTACATCAAAGTAGTAAAAACATCCTGTCATCTAACTTAACGCATCATCATCAAGGATAAGTGTTTTATCATCATAAAAAAAATCCAGATCACTTGCGAGCAAGTGTCTTCAAAGAGTAAGTTTTGTCAGTGCACCAGAGCGGGATGTTACATACACCCCCTCTTGGTCTAAACATCGTCCCGAATTTTCTCAGTATAAATGCCGAAATAAATGTACCACAATATCATAAGTACCACAGTATCATAAGTCTATCTATCAAACAAAAATGGAAACTGCTAGTGCATATCATATGCATCCTCCCAAGTCGTCGAGTGCGGACTATAACTATCCCACTGGACCTTGACCTGTTCTACCGTTCAACGTCGTAACCGTCGAACGTGATGATCTAAAATGTGGACTGGCTCAGCCATGAGCGCTCCCTCGTCCGATACCTGCAAAGAACTCGTGTCGATCACGTGTGTCGGATCACTAATATAATGTCTCAAAACAGATACATGAAAAACATCGTTCATATGCCTCAAAGAATCAGGCAAGGCTAGTCGATAGGCCATGGGCCCCTTTCTCTCCACAATCTCGAAAGGTCCCACGAACCTAGGAGAGAGTTTAGCTCCCTTTCCAAACTTGATCAAACTCTTATGTGGTTTAACCCACAAGAAGACTCGACCGCTGACCTCGTAACTACAGTTGACTCAGTGCGCATCGGCATAACTCTTCTGTCGATCCTGTGCTTCTTTTATCCTTTGTCTTATGGTTTGCATTTGCTCTTCCATTTCTTGGATCACTTCTAGTCCCACCAAGACCCTATCCTCAAGCCGATCCCAACTCAAGGGCGTCCGACACGGTCGCCCATAAAGGAACTCAAATGGCGCCAACTTAATGGTGCTCTGGTAACTGTTGTTATAAGAGAATTCTACTAGTGGAAAGAATTCCTCCCAACACTTTTGTTGGTCCATCACGAACATGCGCAACATGTCTTCCAAGGTTTGGTTCATACATTCTGTCTGTCCGTCCGTCTCTGGGTGATACGCAGTACTAAAATTAAGTTGGGTTCACAAGGCCTCTTGGAAACTCGTCCAAAATCATCCGGTAAACACCGATCCTCGATCGGATATAATCTTCTTAGGCATGCCATGCAGCCTCACAATCTCACCGATGAAAACTCTCGCTATGTTAGGTGCCTGATACGTCGTACGCACAGGAACAAAGTGAGCACTCTTCGTCAAAGTGTCTGCTACTACAAAAATTGAGTCGTGTCTCCTTGCCGTCAGTGGCAATCCAACAATAAAATCCATCAAAATAACTTCCCATTTCGATTCCGGAATGGCATGTGGTTGAAGTAATCCTGTCGGGTGTCTATGTTCAGCCTTTACCTGCTGACACTCAAGACATCTAGCCACAAGGTTGACTATGTCGGCCTTCATTCCCTTCCAGAAGAACAGGGGCTTAAGGTCTGCCCTCATCTTCATAACTCCCGGGTGAGCCATGTAAACTGCTTTATGAGCCTCGCTCAGGATCAACATCCTCAACTCGTCGTTTGGTGGTACATAAATCTGACCTCTAAACCTCAATAAACCATCGCTATCAAATGAAAATCCTTCATATTGTGGTACCATCATTGTGCCTTGTTCGATGAAATGCTCGACTTCTTTGTACCAGTCATCGTTACGCTGTAAAGTGAGAATCTTCTCACATAGATTCGTCTGAAGAGGAAACACCGAAAAGATGCGTGGTCTCCGACTTAAAGCATGAGCTACTCGGTTCATTGTCCCCTTTATGTAAGTAATCTCGAAGTCGTACTCGCTAAGCAATTCCGACCAATGCAGTTGTCGCGCGTTCAGGTCGCTTTGCGTGAAAATGTGTTGTAGTCCACAATGATCAGTCCTTAATTCAAATTTTCATCCCACAAGGTAGTGTCTCCAAACCTTCAAGGCATATACAATGGCTAATAACTCCAAATCATGCGTCGCATAGTTCTCCTCATGCCTTCTTAGTTTCCTTGAAATGTAAGCAATCACTCTTCCGTCTTGCATCAATAGTCCGCCTAAACCTTCCTTGGATGCGTCAGTGCATACCAAGAAGTTTGCATCCATGTCAGGGACCTTTAGTATCGGTGCGGTGGTCAACAAATCCTTAAACCTTCGAAATGCTTCCGCACATTTCTCGGTCCAAACAAACTTCTTGTTTTTCTTCTGCAATTCGATGATCGGGTTTGCTATCTTCGAAAATCCCTTGACAACCCGTCGATAGTATCCTGCTAAACCCATAAAACTACGCACTTCTGTGACATTCGTTGGTGCAGGCCATTCCATAATAGCCTCAACCTTGGCTGGATCCACGGCGATACCTTCACCAGAGAAGACATGTCCTAAGTAGTGAATCCTCGATTGATAAAAAGAGCATTTGGACAGCTTCCCATACAATTTGTGCTCTCGCAAACACTGTAGTACCAAGTGCAAGTGCTCGTCATGCTCCTCCGTCGTCTGAGAGTAGATCAAAATATCGTCAATGAATACTTGGACAAACTTGTCCAAGTACTCGCAAAACACCCCGTTCATCAAACTCATGAATACCCCTAGGGCGTTTGTCAGTCCAAATGGAAAAACAGTAAATTTGTAATGTCCAAATCTCGTCTTAAAGGCGGTCTTAGGGATGTCATCCTCCTTGATCCGTAACTGGTGATACCTGGATCACAAATCGATCTTGAAGAACACCATCGCACCCTTCATTTCATCGAACAGATCATCAATTCTTGGTAAGGGATACTGATTCTTGATCGTAGCCTTGTTCAGTTGACGGTAGTCAATGCAAAGCCTCCATGATCCGTCCTTCTTTCGTATGAAAATAACTGGTGCACCCCACGGTGACACACTAGGAAGTATCAGTCCCAGGTCCAACAACTCCTTCAGTTGCATTTTCAACTCTTGCAACTCCGGGGTCAACATCTAATAAGGAGTTCTTTCTATCAGTTCAGTCCCTGGTTCTAGGTCTATAGTAAACTCCAATTCTCTTTCTGGCGGCATCCCAGGTAACTCCTCAGGAAATACGTCTGCAAACTCCTTCACCACCGGAAGGTGTTCTAGACCTTCTGCCACTCCCTTTTCATTTAGCGTAAGGATCTCATAAAGCTTTCACCCGTTGCACATTCTCTTCTGTAACTGTAAGGAAGAGACGAACCTCAGGGATACTCCCTGGTTCCATCCTACAATCACCCGTCGTTGTCCTTCATCATCGATCAAGCTCAACCATTTCGTCTTGCAGTTGAGTATCACCTCATGCGATTCCAACCAATCCATACCAATCACGACGTCCTAAGACCCTAAGATCGTGACATACAAGTTGACCCTCGTGAAAAACTCTCTCAGGTTAAGGGCACAGCCCGTAACCTTTCCTCCAACTTTTTATTTGTCTCCTGAAGCCATCTCTACAAAGCTAAACTCATCCTGTTCGACTACCTTTACCTTAATCCTTTTTAGCGCTGCACCAGAAATGAAACTCTCAGTAGCACCTGGGTCTATCAAAATACTAAGGGTCTGGTCAGCGACAGTACCTGTCGTCCCAAGCACTGTCGACTGGTGCTCTGCCTGGCGGTTATTCACCGTTGCGTGAATCCGATGGGCCTTGCCCATATCTCCCACTATAGTGGGTTTGACTGATCTGGATGCTCTGGTCCTCTCCATAGGATAGTCGTGCTGGTAGTGTGGCTCCCCACACGTCCAACACCCCTTCTTCGGCCTAGTAGTCCTGGTACCCGAAGTAGAGGATGACGGCCCACTGGCCTAGAAACCCAGTTTGTTTTGTTGAACAGGGCTAAACTGCTACTGCAGCGGGTGACGTTGCTGCTGATGTTGTGGTCCTCGATAAGGGGTCCACTGCTGAGGTGGTGGTCGTCGAGGTGTAGTGAACGTGGATCCCCTCTGGAAGCCACGATATCTCGGTGCATGTCTCGCTGGTGTCTGATGCTGTGGTGTGTCAGAGGAACCTTGCCCTGCAGGTCTCGCTGGAGTCCTGGTCTGACCCCCACTGATAATCTCCTCATCTGCTATGAGGGCCTTTTGGACATCGTCATGCAAGGTTTGAGGCATCAGAATCCTAACCTTTGCACGCAGGCTGCCGTTAAGGCCAAACACGAACCTGTTGACCTTGAGCTTCTCAGTGTTCAGGTGCAGAGCATACCGGAGCAGCTCCATAAAACGTGCCTCGTACTCGGGCACCGTATGACCTCCCTGTCGTAATGCGTTGAACTCATTGAGCTGACGCTCAATGAATTCCTCAGAAAGATACCTCTCTCAAAACCGTTCCTCGAACAGTTCCCATGACATGTCTTCGACGGCCATGTTCAGCTGTGGTAGGAGTGTCTTCCACCATAGAACAGCGCTCCCCTTCAGTTGAAAGACCGCCATGTGGACCTTCATGTTGGAGGTATAGTCACGAAGTACGAAGCACATCGCCATATTCTCCAACCATGCCTCAGCGGCTGCGCCTTCCGGGGCACCAAAGAACTTGGGAAATTTCACCTTCTCGAGTTCATGGTGAATGCTACCTGTAACGGTCGGTGCGCACGGCGGAACTTCAGCAGGTGCCGGCGCCCTGGCCTCGTCTTTATCCAATCGACTGATCAAAGGCTTGGACATGTGCTAGAAGGATCTCATCATCCCAACAACATCGACAACTGCAATCTTCTCATGTCCGAGAACCTGCTCGCCTCCCTGGGGGTTAGACCCCTCAGGCGTGGATGTTGCGGGAGGCGTCACGCCTCCTCCCCTAGCACCCCGTCGTCTAGTTCCACGACGTCCTCTAACCATAGTTACCTGCACATACATAATCAACTCAATCAACAACAGAATAATAAAATATGATCATGTCAATGAAAGTCGTACCGAATCCCAAGTCGCGGGTCGAACCGACTCTGATACCATATGTAACGACCTCCTCGTTACGACAACAACTCTGAGAACAGGTGAATTTTTTTTTTTGTTTAAGGTGTGTGCGCACGTGTAGAAGTAACAAAACACACTTGACTCTACATCGCCACTCGACAACCAACAAGAAACGACCACGAAGTTCAACACAAGAAGACTGAAGGCACACAACGAGTAGCTGCAACAATATACGACCCTAGGCATAACGCGCATGACACAAACATGAAGACATATTGGGGGTGCACAGTAAGAACATAGAGGGAAGAGTCCATGGTTTTAGGGTTACTATTTCTGCACCGGAAAGCAGGGCGTTTAGTCTTATGTCTTCTCGAAAGAAGATTAGACAGGCTCATGGCCGACTGCTCAGGTAGAAACTAGTAACCCGACCTAGAACAAGACGCAAGCAAGATGAACACAACAAGACGACCTCGACATATCACAGTGACAATAGGCAATAAACGCCCCTAGACATAAGGCGTACAACTAGCAGCTGTAAGCAGAAAATGACACGAGGTGTTAAGTACAGTACAGTCACAGAAGGAAGAATCCAACAATAGAGTTTACTATTTCTGCACAGAAAAGAAGGGCTTTTAGTATTATTTCCTCTCAAATGAAGATTATATAGGCTCCTGGCTGGCTGCTCAGGCAGAAACTAGTAATCTCTGTCAGGTGTGTCGCAAGAAAGGAAACCCTACCTTTAAAGGGCCTGAGACTCTTGATATGGCACTGGATTCTTTACATAGAAAAATCACACACACAGACAAGTCTCCTAACGCTACCAGGGGGTGTCTACATCCCACCCGACATGACCCATCAAGCAACTAACTGAATACAATGAAGTACAACATAAATAAGAAGAGCGAATACGCCCCTTACAGATGGCGCATGACAAGAGGACTCCGACAACCAAACCCAAATTCAACATTATTTAAAGAACAACAACCCTCATTTACTAACACCGCGTACTCTATTGTACTCAAATCAAGGTGATTACCCCAAAAATGTTATTATTAACGATGGAAGTTACAATAATGTTGCCCTAAAATTTTGAACACCCTTCATTTATCTCACATATCAGGGCCATGATCTTACAATTA
>JZKD02S1775009.1:38105-73574 GCA_000966675.3 Picea glauca
AAAAAGGGCTTTGCACAGTCAAGGAAGGTCGAGGAAGATACCAAGTATTTATGGCAACAAGAAGGAATCCATCAACTTGCTACTTGTAGTAAACATATCACTCGTCACAACCAACAAAATTTGCATCCTCACATTGGCATTGTAACAACTTGAGCCTATTCTTGCCTAGAATGATAAATGAATATGTTGTAGCATAACGACTCGTAACCGATCCATTGGCTTGATCCATCACTCTGTGAACAAGCATAATACTCGTGTGCTTCATAAGTTGTGACTAGAAAGTGTTTGATTTTGTAACTATATGTATGAATCTCATTTTGAGTGTATGTGATCAATTATAGATTGAAATTCTCTAGATTATTTGTAATTGAAACCTTAAACCCCAAATCAAGGAACCCTATCTTTGTTATTTTAGAATGAGTAAATACTTTTCTCACTTATATAAAGAGGGGCATCCTTACCTTTAGTGGAGCTTACTGTGTTTTTCCATCACATTTGTAATACTTTTTCCACTAAATAATATATGCTTGTTATATGCTAATGCACACACCAAACCCCTGAGGGGGGCCACTCGAGGTAAGGCACTATGCACATTTTATTTCAAGTAGACTATTGTTCATTTTGTTTCTTAGAGATTTTTCTTGCTATAGAAATAGAATAGTTTTAGGCCGCTTGTAGTTGCAATATTAAGTAAACAAAGAAAATGAACCAGTATCATAGGATTAAGCACATAATCATTGGAGTCTAAAAAGAGCCATTAATTAAGCATGAACAAAGAAAAGGAACTGATATCATAGGATTAAGCACATAATCATTGGAGTCTAAGAAAGACCATTAATTAAGCATGAAGCCATAACTGATTATTTTAAATGCTATTATAGAAAGAAAACACCATTCTAATTGAGTTAGAGAAAGTAGACACTTAACCATGATTATTTTATGCTAGTTAGTATTCTATACCTATCAATATTAATAAAGAAAAATATTAATAAAAATAAAAATAAAAGAAAATAACATTCCATATTAATATTAATTAAAATAACCTATTAATATTAATAAAGAAAAATATTAATAAAAATAAAAATATCAATATTAATAAAAATATCAATAAAAGAAAATAAAACTCTATATTAATATTAATTAAAATAGACTATTAATATTAATAAAGAAAAATATTAATAAAAATAAAAGTAAAAGAAAATAACACTCCAAATTAATATTAATTAAAAAAAATAACACTCAAGATTTGGTTTCTATTCAATTCTCATCCCTCATAGCAACAATGATATGTTTGTATTCCATGTATTCAATTGATTTGTTTAAATTTTGTGTATATTAATATATGATATGTTAACTTTTTAGTAGGTTTGTAATTCAGATTATATTAATTAAAATCATATATAATTAAAATCATTTAAATTCAATGAAAATTTATGATTTTAATTTAATGAATATTTATATGACAATTCTTTGTTGATGTTATATTCAATGAAATTAATTTAGATTTTAAATTCAATGAATATTTATATGATCATGGATCCATTAATTCTTTATTCATGTTATATTTGATTGTAATATTTGATATTAGTTTAGATTTATTTGAATTCAGTTTATAAGTGTGAAAGGCTTTAAATTTTTGAGTTGTAATTTTTTTTTTAGGGTTTAAACTTTTCCAAAAATTTGATTTCCTTAATACTTCAAATTATGTAGAAATTAAAATTTATGCAGAATTTATGTAGAAATTATGTAGAAAACGAAGATTGTATGTAAAATTTATGAACCTTAGAAGTTGTTGTACCAACTTATTCCATTGGGGCCCACATGACTTTTGAACGCTTTAGTTTTTCATCTTTTGGGGGCTAGGTTTTTGGATATTTAGGGTTTTTCCATTTATGTTAAAAAGGCCTTTTTGAGCCTCATTGTAATCATCTTCTGGCGAATGAGCATAGCCATCACATGTCTTCTCAAAGATAAGCTACCACCATTCTAGCAAGTCTTAACTCTGTAATTTTATAGTTTTGTACATTTCACTCATTAATAGAAATTTTGTATTATTGTATATATGTGCCTCTTGTTATATATATCTGATATATCTATGTCATATTATTGGATCTCTTTATTATATCTCCTCTCTCGTTTCGTACTCAAAATAATCCAGAACATCCAAATATTCTCCTTAAATTTATCTTGAACAATATTTTTAATATCATTAGAATTCTACAAAGTAACTTCTTCTTTTATTCCCAAGTGATTTATCCAAGACTTGGCATCATTATGTCATCGCCACTTGAGCAGTTGGTGATTTTGGCTAGAGTCTAAAGCAATTTTGGGGGTCATCCATTTTGTTTATCTTGTTCTTGTACATTAACTACCTAATCATAGCTATGCTCTCAATGGGGGAAAGTATCACTTCTATGAGGAGGATAGGATAGGGTGTACAGTCTTTAATTTTGAGACTATAAATTATAAAATTCTTGTGGATCTGTTCTATATTTCTTAAGGATTCTTGAGAGATATTTCATCCGTAAACTTCAAAACTATACAAGATAATGGGAGGGACAAGAGTCTCAAAGATGATCTTTTTCTTATTCCATAACCAAAGGTATGATAATTTACAATTATTTTCAAGTCCATAATAATCTTTCTACCCTCCATTTATCCTTTTCTCAATGTTATAGTTCCAATTGAAACTGTCATGAATATCAATTCTAAGATACTTGTACGAAGGTACTTCGTCCAAGGTATTGTTTTCATGTACAAAAGTATCATAGGTTAACTTGTTGGATTTAATTATAATAACCTTTGTTTTTTCAGCATTCACAGTCATTCCAGTACTAGAGCATATCTCCTTGAGGATTCTAAGATGCTTACTGAGGCCATGTGCATTCCTTTCCATAAGAACAATATCATCGACATAGAGAAGATGGATGATGAATATACTAACCAGGGTTGGTCCAACTCAACTTACAGCTTCTAGACAAGCTTCCAACTTGTCAATGTATATGCCAAAAAGGGTAGGGGAAAGGGGACAACCTTGTTTGACTCCTATATTGTTGTTAATTTCTTTTGAATAACCCTCAATGCTCCTAAACTTGGAAATAATGTTCTAATACAACCTTATCACAACAAATCTCATCTTCAAGGGAACTTTTTTCTCTTCTAACCTATTCCAAAGGTTGGTCCTAGGAAAAGTGTCAAAACCTTTCCTAAAGTCAACCAAAATATCCTCCATTTCCACTTCTTATATTTTATTTGAGATATTTTTACGACATTTAAAATTAATTGTATTGTATTCGAGTGATGATTACTATTCAAATTTATTTAATTCAATACTCAATATAAATTTATTTCAATTTCAACTATTCAATTGAGGTGTTTAAAATAGTGTTTATATTCCAATTGATTTTATTAACTTTTATGTATATTAATATATTGACATGTTAACTTTCTAGTAGGTTTATAATCTAGATTATACTAATATTTTTTTAATACAATTAAAATCATTTAAATTCAATGATAATTTATATGATCATGGATCCATCAATTCTTTGTTGATTTTATATTGGATATTAGTTTATATTTATTTAAATTTAGTTTATAAGTGTGAAAGTGAAAGGGATTAAATTTTTGAGTTGTAACTTTTTTAGGTTTAAAGTTTTCCAAAAATTTGATTTCTTTAATATTTCAAACTATATAGAAATTAAAATTTTGCAATCCTCGTATTTCTCTTTATATATTAAAATTTGTTGTTTTCTTATTGATTATTGACTCTTAAGTTATGTATAGTGTTTTTCCCACAAGGACAATTACATTCAAACCACCCTATAACGAGTGTGATGACGCTACTTGGATGAGCTTTTCTCCTCATATCTACTTATTCAGACTTCTTCTTCAGGTGCTTCCATAAGAGACATATCACTTCACAAGATCCATGATCCCTGACTTTCCATATACTGGAAACATTCTGACTCGGCCCTTTAGTTCCATTTGAAGGCTATAAATTGGACCATATCTAAATCATAGAAGATGGAAAATTCAACTTTTGAGAGCAAAGTTACTCTTGAGAACTTATTCACTTCATATTGAGTTTGCATCCCTTTGTCCTTTAAAGTTTGAACACATTGTTCAGCCCCCAAGATCTTTTCTCTTATATTAGTTTTCCTTTGGTGGAGGCCCAGCTGGAAGGGACTTAGTTTCTTTGTTCCGAGTTGTGTCGACACGAAATTTTGTCACTCATACACTTCTGTTGATCATATTTTAATTGAAATACTATTTTCTCATCCAGTTGATGTCTTGCAAATATTTGAAATATTATTCTATGGGTGCATTTGTTTTGAATGTTAATAGATTATGCTATTGTATGTGCTAACCTTATATATTATCACCATATGCTTCTGTGTCTTGGTTGTTGAGGACAAGTTGCAGGTATAAAGATTTGATTCAAGTGCTCAATGGTGGTCTTCACCGAACATCCATACGAGATAGGCTATTTGTCTTATCTTGTTGTCATTTTCATTTATATAGCATACTTGGGATTAGAGTTGATTTCTGCACTCATTCAATATGTTGTGGTTTACCCCATGCCGGAGAGTGATTTTGCTCATAACAGAATTGACGACCATACTGGGGAATGAGTCTTCTATTTTAGGCATTTGGAGTGTTTTTTTCCTTTGATTTCTCTCTGTTAACCTGTGTTTCCTTGTCACCTGATTGCTTGATAACTTGTTGTTTCTTTGTACCTGCGTTTCTTGGCTTAACCCTTGCACATGGAGTGTTTTAATACATATACGTGGGGTATCCCTTGACAGACACGTGCATACGTGATATGTCATTCTATAGGGCACACACATACATGATTTTTCCTTAAACAGTCATGTACATCAACTTTTTGAGGCTGTTTGTTGAGTTTGGTGTTTTCTGGGTGAGTTTTCATGGTTGTTGAGTTGTCTTGGGTCTTTTTTTGAACGTTTAAGTTCTTGCAGAGTGACAGGAAACCTTTTTATCATTGAATTTTCAGGATATTTTTCTCTCTCATCATCTTTTTCATTGGTTGTACTTGCGTCTTGGTCTGAGTATTTTTTTCTTGGTATCCTGCTTGGTTTGTCTTTGTTTGATCACAGTAGGGTCTATATATCAAGCTGTTATTCAGTCCTTGCATTTTCATTTATTTATATTGAAAACACAAAAATATACATTTTGCATTTTTTCATTTAATGTTTGGTTTGTTTAATATTGATCTTGATATACATGGAAATATTGCATATTATTGAAATTGCAGAGTTGAATTGAAAGTCACATTTTGAAATCTTACCATCTTTTAGAGAATTTTAATTTAGGACCTAACATTTTGTTTATATTCATTTCTTTTATATGATGAGTAATAACATCATTAGTTTCAAGACCACATCTTTTGAGTAAACAAATCCATTAAAATTAATGTTGATTAATTAAAATTGATTAGAAACGATTTAATTTTTTAAAGTACACAAAAAAACATAGGATTGAGTGCCTTGGAATAGGAGTTTGTGAGTAAAATTCTACAAGGCTATTAAAATCAACATATGTGTTTGACCAAGGAGTGGTGATATCCATTGTATAATTAGTGACATCAAGATGCTCCACTCACACCGGAGTTAAGCACGAGGTCACGTGAAATTGGTTGCATAGATAGCATTCTAATACCTTCTTAGCATCAGAGATATTTCTGGGGATCTATTTGTATATGGGAGTCTTGCTAGTACCTGTACCTATGTGAGAGGTGATGCTTTCAATATTTCGTGCTTTGTTACCCTGTCCATACGGTAAAATTGAAAATGTACATATCGGTGCAGATTATTTGCCTGAAGAAATTCATATCCATACCGAGCTCTTCAAAGAATTTTGTTATGTATCTGCTTGGTCATATGAAGAGATTCCATGAATCGACCCTCATATTGTCGAACATGAAATCAAGACTTATTTGAATGCTCGACCTGTTTGACAACGTATTATAGCTATCAATCCTAGGAAGGACCCTGCTATTACGGTAGAGGTGGAGAAACTGCTTAATGTTTGTTTCATCTACCCAGTTCCTTTGACTAAATGGGTGTCCAATCATGTTCCTGTGAAAAATAAATAAGAAACCATCCGTGTGTGTATGGATTTTCATGACCTGAATAAGGCTTGTCCTGAATCTAACTTCCCAACACCTTTCATTGATCAGATTCTCGATGAGTGTGTGGAAACCATGGTATTTTCTTTTATGGACGAATTTTCAAGATACAATCAAATGTAGATCAAACCCAAGGATTAACATAAGACGACATTTATTTTTCCTTCGGGTACTTTTTCATACTGGAAAATGCCTTTCGGCCTTAAAAATGCTGGTGGAACCTTCCAGTGCGCCATGACCTTTACTTTTCACGAGATCAAACAAATTGTCGAATCTTACCTCAACAATTTCGCTGCTCATTCTCGCAAGAGAGTAGATCATTCCACTCACCTTCGACTAGTATTTTAGATAAATCGTTATTATCGCATATGTTTGAACCCTCACAAGAGAATATTCTATGTTAGGTCTAGACATCTCTTAGGATTCTTAGTCTCTGAGAATGGGATCTTGGTGGATCCTATGAAGGTTGAGGAAATACTTTGATTTCCTTGCCCATGCAACATCCCCCTACTTTAGGGTTTACAGGGCAAGGATAACTTCCTACGTCCTTTTATAGTGAAGTATGCCAATATAACTAAGGGTTTCATGCATCTTTTGAGGAAGGAGACTCTGTTTATATGAGATGAGCGAGACCAGGAATCCTTCGATGCTCTCAAGAAATCCTTGGTATCAATGCCTCTGCTGAAGCCTCCATACTAGAACATAGATTATTTGCTTTATATCTCCGCATACGAAGGGATAATTGGTGTGGTTCTAGTTCAGGAAGACGGTGTGCTCCATGAGCACATTTTCTTCTATCTTAGTTGAAATTTAATCGGTCCTGAGCTTAAATACTCTCACGTTGATAAGCTAGCCTTGGTTGTCATACATGTGGTTTAGATATTATAGCATTATATATTGTTGATGTCAATCCATTTCAATACGACCTTACCTAGAATATTATAGGGGGGAAATATAATAAGCGAATTTCCATTTTGCAAGAGTCTGACCTCGATTTTACATCAACAAAATCTAAGAAATCAGTAGTTTTTTTTGCATTGATATCAAATTTCCCTCAACTAGATGAGGACATTATCCATGTTGATTCATTCATGGATGAACACATTTTCTTATCTCATCTTCGGACCCCTATTATGGACATATTTTGATATATCTTCAAACTTTGAAGTTCTCTCAGCATCTATCATGAGACGATCGACGACGTATATGACATCAATAAAAACTACCTTATTGTCATCAAAACTTTGTATCGTCAAAATGTAGACAATATCTTGCATCATTGCTTGACTCATGAGGAATATGAGCCCATTCTTAATGACTTCCATAGTGGGGCTTGTGGTGGTCATCTATATGGGCTTGTGGTGGTGATCTATTTGGGCTTGCGACAAACCCCAAAAAATTAAGAGCTAGTTATTTTTAGCTGTCAATTTTTAAAGATTGTATTGAAGCGGTCAAGAAGTGTCACCCTTTCTAGGTGTTCACTCGAAAAAAGTGGTCGCATCCATCCCATTTTCACCCTGTCATCATCAACGGTCCCTTCACCAAGTGGGGGGTGGATTTTGTGGACTGAAACCCAACGTCATCTGGAGGGAATCGTCATATTATCATGGTCATAGACTACTTTACTAAATGTATAGAGGTCATGCATACATTTAAATCCTATGGTAAGACTGCAATATTTTTCGTGTTCAATCAAATTATAGCCCAGTTCAGAATCCCGAGGGATATTTTCACTAATCATGGCAGTCACTTTTAGAATGAAATGATGAACGAGTTAGCATTGAAACTAGGGTTTAAACATGATCATTCTTCCCCTTACTGTCCCTATTCAAATGGACAAGTAGAGGATGTGAACAAATCTCTCAAGACCATTTTATAAAAATATGTCATCTAGAGAAAATCTGACTAGAATTTAATGCTTTACCCTGTTCTTTGGGCATAGCTAACCTCGATTAAGAATTCCACCAATTTTTCTCCTTTTCAGTTAGTACACGGTGTGTATTTGATCCTTCCCATTGAAAGTGAAATTGCTTCCCTTAGATTGATAGTTAACCTCCTAGCTGATACTTTTGATCTCAAAGAACGCCTCGTACACCTAGAGAGCCTAGATGAGCAACGTGGAGATGCCTCTACGACTATCAAAGAGAATAAACAATGTTTCAAGGTCTAGTATGATAAGTATTTCTATCCTTGACAACACGTTGAGGGTGAATTGGTCCTCTTGTATGATCAATCCAAAGAACCATTGGGGGCAGGCAACTTCAACCACATGTGGAACGGTCCTTATATCATGTGACGTGTTTTAGAGAAAGGAGCCTATGAGTTGGAATGTTATGAAGTGAATATGTTGGTTGAGCACAAAAATGGGCTCTACTTGAAAAGATATTACACTCAAGCCCCAAGATTGGGCATAATATATTATGCTTAAGCCCCAATCTTAGGAATTTGACTTCCGTAACTGTTGGTGTATGTCCAGGTCACTTTATACCACCACTATGGCGCATTGGTTCTCTTCTAGTTCCCATTAATTGATTTATATAGAGTATATCATGTGTAAATGATCCATTATTCATAACGGTTAAAGATAATTCTTCCATTTTTTCTTTATTGCTTCTTCTTTGTCAATTTCTCTCTGCAAATGTGTGTGGTATTTTCTAGCGAGATCAATTTTTTGCAGGTTCAAAACATTTACATGGTATTAGAGATGATGAACTACTAAGCAAGAGCTACACCAATTTTTTTTGCAAGTACAAAATATTGAAGACAGTGGAAAGATGGATTTCCCAAAAGAATTCATTCTTACAACTTACAACTACTTTGCATGGAAGGAGAAAATAGACATACATCTCCGAACCAGAGGGATTTACAGGTTAACCTTGAATACAGACGCAAAATTGACATCATCCATAGAAAAATCGAAGTAATTAAATCGAATAGATGAAGCATTTAGAACAATTTGTAGTCTTATTTATCTGGATCTCCTTTTTCACATATCTTCATGTAAGACTCCCAATGAAGCATGGAACACCTTGGAAGGGCTCTTCGGAAAAAATGATGAGATGAGGGGACACATGTTGTAGGTGGATTCGCTCACATTGGATCCAAAAATCTTCGACAATATCCAAGATTTCTTTACAAAATTAAAGGATTTATTATCGCAACTCAAAGCTTACGGGGTTCATAAATTTAAGGAGGAGAAACAAATGGTTCTCACCATTCTCTCCAATCTTGGTCCTGATTTCTCTATGTTCATTTCCACATTCCATTCAGTTAGATTTTCCTCCGGAGCCACCTGGAATATGCCTTCTCTTGAGGACTTTATAGAATCCCTGACACAAGAGTAAACCGAGCTCATCAACATGGGAAAAATCAAAGGTCCAAAGGCGCATGCACTTACTTTGCAATATGGAATCCATCAATATCATAAACATAAAGATAAATACAAAAGTAAATATCATGCACATCAAAAGAAGGAAGGGTACACAAAACCCTAAACCGATGCCTTCGGATCCAAAGGGGGAAAGGGAAGGAAAGGGGAGAAATGCATGCACTATCACAAAGGATTCCATCCAAAATCCACATGCATGCAAAAAAAATAGATCTAATGTCTCAAATACTTCAACAAAACAACCTTGGAGATCACATCCCCGAGGGTGCCAAGAAGAAGAAGCCAAAAGATCTGAATCCCAAGAAAGAAAATTCTAGCCATGCCTTGATTGCCATCAACTCCTCTCTTGATGCTTGGATCATAGACTCGGGAGCATCACATCACATGGTTGCCTCAAAATAAGTATATTCTTCATTGGATGCATGCAAAGGTCCTCCTATTCCAATGGGGGACAACTCTTCTGTAATGTACCCCAAATTTACCCATTTAATTTTTTTTTTCTAAGGGTCATTAGAATTATTCAATGCTTCTATTACTTCTCCAAACATTTCTTAATTATACTATAATGTGATTATATTACCATTTTTACTTTCCACCATTTACGCTTACCATGTCCTTGAACAAATGTAAATGAAATACTCTACCTCAATCCTAATCTCAAGGAAGGTGGAATGTAGATTAAGTACTTAAAAAATATATATATGTATATATATACTCACCATAGAATATGCATTCTAGTCGCGAAATTATAGACATACTATGGAAAACAAATCAATGCATATAACGGCCCTAGTTTGAATGTAATGAATCAATCCCTCGGTCGTATGTGAAAGGTATTTATTGAACAAGTAATTTACCAATACGACATTCAATACGTGAAGGTGTTAAGTCTTAGCAAAGTTGTAACTAAACAGTCAGTACATGTTGCTCGTTCCTGGTTATTTACCATTCTCATTAACACTAACCCTGGAACAAGGCTAACGAAATTTGATGTAAAGAATAAAACTCTAACTAAACTGGAAGAGAATACTAAACTATAGCCCATAACTAACTGTCATTACATTTTCCATGATTTTGATGTGAGGTTATCGTAGATATGACTGTCATGTTGTAAATGAACCATGCCAATGGCATTTATGGCATTATGTAACACACCTCCTTGGGGCCATCGCTTGTTTATTGTGCCCATTGTAATTTCACCAACTTGCCCTAATCACATGGACTAGGTACAACTCATCGTTAACGTCATTGAACTAATCGACGAAGGGTTTTCCTAAGACTATTGTTTCATTCTTCACATTGGCTATGTGTATTGTGAAAAACACATTCAAAGTTAACCATGTTATTGTTCTTCTCTGTGGCATGGCCAACGTCTGTGATGTTGTCTTACTCTGGTGGAGAAAATTCTTTGCCGACCACACCCACCAGACACCACCTTAAGAGAGGTAATAAATTTTGGTTATTTATACTTGAATTCTCTGCATTATAAAAATTACTGTGTATATCAGTCCTTTCGAAATTCTTAATAGCATGACTGGCTTGTCTTCCATGGTTTTGTATATAGTTTTGGTATTGGAATTTCACCCAGCAGGGTTTAGGGTTTTACTTGGGTTTCATCCTTACCTTCTATATCATTATTGTTTTAGGAACCCTTGTGCTCTATGACGGTCATTTCCTTTGTGCCAAACCTATAGATAGTTCAGGGATGAAAGTGTTAGAGGGTTGAGGATGTCCACTTCTCCAGTTCAGTCATAAGCGTAAGGACAGATTATTGTATGTCTTCGTTGCTTGTTATGAGTTATTAGTGTTTCCGTGGCCGATATAGAGGATATTCCTTTGTTAAGCCTTTCAGAGATCCTGTTGCTTCGACCTAACTCCTTATCTGTTCTTGGTTTTGACTCTATACTTCATGGATTTTTCTTGGTTTTTCTACCCTAGTTAATAACTGGGTTTTTCAACTGTGTGGAAGGGCATTTTCCTTATGATTTTTGTGCCTTTGAGATTTTAATTATGGTTACAAAGACATTGCATAGCTATGCATTTTGTTTAATGAAGTCTCTTGAATCTTTTGATCTATTAATTTTCTGAGGATACACAACTCAGTGCTTGCCAAGGTTCTGATTCATTTTAGAGTTGGCATGACAGGTTTTCTTTTTGTAACCCTTCCCACTGTAAGCATACAGTATCTTCTTGCCTAAGTATATGATCATAAAACTCAACCTGTAATATTCTCATCGTATCCCAAACAATTACATGGTAAGAGGGATTAAGAATCATGAGACAATTTTTCATGGTTATAGCGAGTTTTGTGGACACCTTACCTCTGATACGTTTAAATAAATCGTCTTCCCCAGGTCTATAGGTATGGTTTTTAACTAAAGTTAATCTACTTACTCTACCATGCATTTATATAAGTAATAATACAGTCTAATACTCCGGTCGTGTATCTTTATTTTGGAGTCTTGGGACATAACCGAGGAATTACCCTTTCCTGTTGTTCTATAGATTTGGATGTCTTATTCGTTTTGTTTTATTTAAATCACATCAAGGAAAGAAACCCTAGTTTTGTCCAGGAATCTGTCTGCGATTGCCTTGTATTTATTTCCAAGATAGTTTTGATAAAAATACTTGTAACCTTATTCCGTGGCCAATCGAGCAACCCTGTAGGTCACATTTTATAATGTACATTCTTTACTATTTATTCTAGTTTTCAGGATGTTAATTATTTACTTTCTTTCTGAAATGATGGATTAAATATTGATTACTATAATCTAATGATGGGACCCCTGTTCAACTACGAGTGTACCCATCAGGTGACCCTTAGCCCACTCCACCCCTTCAGAACTTTGGATGATTTTCTCATGGGTGTAAGGAGGAAAGACAACATTTTCTCCCAGAATCGCAAGCTAAGTGCAGTCTGAATTTTCATCTCCGTTGTCTCTTTTTGTAAACATTTTACCCTGGTAATTTATTCTACATTCAGTATTTGAAATTTTGTTTGCTTTCAACTAAATACTAATTATATTTTCCTTGGTCTCCTTACAGGATCTGTGTGCATTCAAAGTCTTTGGATCCTAGGATATCATCTTGTGCAAAAGGTACTCGGGTTCCATTTTATAGCGCTCTCAAAATTTATTATTCCAGGTTCTATCAAATTAGATGGTTTTGTCATAGAATACAGTTATCATGGGAATTTATACCAAACTCCTATTACAACTGGTCATTTTTATATTCAGTTTTTAAAGAAAATACATAGGGGAAACCCAATATTGTCATATGATTTCACTATTTGAGATTTATAAACACAGTGTTATGTAGAGTTGAAAAATCAGTTAAATATTGGTTCGTATTTGGGATATGAAACATGTTTTATGTATTTTAATTCACTGAGCCTTTCTCTCCTATGTTATTGTATCTCAAAACAAGGCACTTCGTTTTGTGGAATAACTGAACTGTACAATTTTATGCTATTGGCATAGTCATAAAGATGGAAGATTTACTCAATTTTCTCATGTAACCAGCATGGATAATCTTATGGTATGAGTCGTTAGATGTTCAATAGTTATGAAAAGTTCTATACAACAACTATATATATGTATATATCTCTATATATATCTATATGGTTATTCCTATCATATATAAATATCCATCCTATGTATTGTCTTTTCATGTACACAGTCTAATATTTTTAACTAAGTAATACAGTTCTGTGTATTTACTTACATCAATATCGGTATACATATATATTTAAATCTCATGTCCACTTCTAGAACTTTATTTAGCAATTCTAATTATTTTCCTTCAGTTGATTTCCTACACGTACATAATCACATGTCTGTGATGTGTAGAAGTAATACGGTACTAATCATGTTTAACTTAGATGCATCCGCCAATATATTTACAAAATTTAGTTCCATTCACTGCTAACACACACAAAAAATTTACTCAACGAATACACTTAAAATTGTAAGGGTTTATCCCACAATTTATTCCATTCCATCAGTAATTTAAGCAAAATAAACATTCATCCAGAGTTAAGTAGATGTATTCTACCAGCCATTAATTAAAATAACATTCGATCAGATAAAGACTAGATGGATATATTTGAGTAAGTTGTCGAACAACAAATGGAACAACCAAGTTCCACCCAAACTTAGAACAAAACATCCAATCTACCTGCTTTGTTCACCCCCTATTATGACCATGAGTCCATGAGTGAGAAATTCACAACTCCTCCTTTGCTATAGTCCTTATTCAGTTTTAGAAAAATTCTCCTTGCCTCACACTCAAAAAACAGTGTTCATAACAGAAAGTGTTAATTATTTCCCCAGCATACTAGGCAACGTCCTGCCTCCTCCCATATGCTATATATGCCAAAAGCATTTGTGCTTATGTCTTTTCCCCTTGGGAATTTTCGCAGCGTTACAAATCCCCGATTTTTAGGGGCTTCCAATGGCCAAATTGTTGATTTTCCACTTGTAACATTCAGCCCTGAGGTAGTTCCAAAATGTTCCCCACTCATGGAGTCATGGTCAACTAATTTCAACCTGGTTGTTCCATTTGTCTATCAACAATAAATATAAAAATATTTGTTTCTTATAAGTGTCATAGTCAAAGAGTTGGTTGGAAAAAATCAAATATTTTCTCCATAGTCATAATCATTATTCACAATTAACTAAATTCAAAATTTTAAATTTGCATAAATGGCAATAATTTTCCAATTTCGAATTTACCAAAACTGGAAATAAATTCCTAAGTATTTTCAGACTTAATAATAATTTATTTTTGGGGATATTACATCCTTTCCCTCTTCGGTGAAACATTGTCCTTGATGTTCGTTCCTTTCTCAGAATAGGGTTGGATGAGATTTCTACAGATCTCCCTCCAATTCCCAAGTGACCTCCTCAGGCCTAAAATGCTTCCATTGCATTTTTACCTGGGCGACGGTTCTGTTCCATAGTGTTATTTCTCTCCTATCCAGAATGCATAGAGGTTCTGCTTGGAACTAGCCTTTGGCTCCATCTACACCATGTTCCAATCGGTTATGTGAGTGGGATCATGAACATAATCCTTTTACAAAGAGACATGAAATACATTATGAATTTTCATATTTGCAGGAAGTGCAAGTTGGTATGCCACTAGTCCAATTCGAGCTAAGATCTCGAAAGGGCCACAAAACCTGGGTGCCATCTTGAAAAAGTTTCTTATATTTAGTGAACTTCTTCTTCCTTTGACTTTTAAATGTGGTCTCCCACTAGGAATTCCTGGTGTCTTCTTTTCAGGTCTGCATAACTTTTCTGTCTGTTCTGTGCTTCTTTCAAATTCTTTTGTACTTTTCTTACCGTATTCTCCATTTCCTGGAGCATTTCTGGTCCCACCATGAGTCTTTCAACTGGGTTTCCCCAACAAATTGGAGTCATACACTTTCTTCCATACAGTACTTCGAAGGGGCTCATTTTAGCCGATGTATGGTAACCATTGTTGTACGCAAATTCCACCAAGTGTAGGCAGTCTTCCCACTTACTTGGATTTTTCCTTACGTACATTTGTAGCATATCTACCATGATTTGATTTGGTCGTTCATTCTGCCCATCCTTTTTTGGATGACATCTTGTGCTGAAATTCAAGTTATTATTTAACCCTGGAAATAATTCTTTCCAAAATGTAGATGTAAATTTTACGTCTATCCGAAATCACCATTTTAGGAATACCATGCAGTCTAAAAATTTATTTCATGAATATTTTAGCGATGTTAATATCTTTAAAAGTAGACTTTACAGGAATAAAGTGTGCAGACTTACTAAGCTTATTGATTACTACCGTAATTGAATCATCCTATTTTTGAGTTCTAGGAAAACTTGTAACAAAATCCAGTGATATAGTCTCCCATTTCCATTCCGAAACATGCAGAGGCTGTAACAGACTGGTTGGATGATGGTGTTCATCTTTCACCTGTTGACAATATTGGCACTTAGATCAGTATTATGTTGTTTCTCCCTTCATATTAGGCCAATAAAATAACTTTCGTAGTTTTGTTACCGTTTTCTAGTATCCCGGATGACCAGAGTATGGTTTCTTGTGTACTTCGCCCAAAATTGTTACTTTAATTCAGTAGAATATGGTATGCACAATTTGTTTTTAAATCTTAGTAGGCCATTTCAGTCCAAACTCGGATCTATTCTGTCTAAATTTTCTGCACTATTTCGTAAATCTACCACTATTTCAATGTAATTTTTATCATTATTACTTGCAACCTATATCCTCTACTTAAGATTGCTTTCAACCCTGCTAATGTTTATTTCAAACATCCCATGAATTCTTCTACTTAAAGAATCAGTCACGTTTTTTTCCTTAACCTTGATGTGTCTTACCTCGAAGTCAATTTCGCTCAAGAAAGCCAACCATCTTTCTTGGCTTGCATTAAGGTCTAGTTGAGTAAACAAAAATTTCACTCCACTATTATCAGTTAATAACATAATTTTTCTACCCATTATATAGTGTCACCACATCTTTAATGTGTGGATGACATATGCTAACTCTAATTCATGAGTGACGTAGTTTCGTTCATGCTCTTTTATTTTTTGGGACTCATAACAAATAACGTGCCCTTCTTGAGTTAGGACACCTCCCAAACCTTCTTTACTCACACCCACACAGACTTTGAAGTCTTTGTCTGAATATTCTACCTTTAAAATGGGTGTGGTTGTTAACAATTCCTTTAACTTATTAAAACTGTCATGACATTTCTATGACCAGTTAAACTTGGTTCCCTTCTTTTGTAATGATGTGATAGGGTACGCAATCTTGGATAATCCCTCTATAAATCTATGGTAATATCTAGGGATTCCCATGAATGATCGGATGTCTGCTACATCCTTAGGGATCGAGCATTCCATGATTGCTCTTATTTTCTCAAGATCGACTACAATACCTTCTTCAGATATTACATGTCCTAGGTACTATATTTTATTTTCATAAAAGTCAATACACTAAAATATCCTTAGATGTTCTTCATGTTCTTCTTTTGTTTTAGAATACACTAGGATATCGTCAATAAATACCAAAACAAACTTATCGAGGTACCGACTAAAAATGTTGTTCATTAAACACATAAATGTCATTGGTGCGTTAGTGAGACCAAACAGTATAACCACGAATTTGTAATGCCCATATCTCATTCTGAATGTTGTTTTACTTATGTCCTCATATTTTATTCTAACATGATGATAACCAAATCTTAAATCCAATTTAGAAAATATATTTTCCTCACCTACTTGATCAAACAGATCATTGATTCTAGGTAAGGGGTATTTGTTCTTAATAGTCATTTTGTTCAATTGTTTGTAATCAATGCATAATCTTAGGGTTGTGTATTTATTTTTAACAAAAAGGACTGGTGCTCCCTATGGTGAGACACTTGGTCGGATGTATTCCTTGTCCAACATTTATTGTATTTGAATCTTTAATTCTATTAATTTAGGTAAACTCATTCGGTAGGGTGCCTTAGATATAGGAGCTGAACCAGGTAGTAGATCGATAGAAAATTCTATCTCTCTCCTTGGGGGCAATTTAGGTGTCTCATCAACAAACACCTCTAAAATCATGCAAGACGACAAAATCCTCTAAGCTAGTTTTTTTTTTCTCTTTCCAATAGATTTGTCACTTGGATAACATAAATATAACAACCCTTTCTCATGCACTTCTTAAATTGCATTGTTGAAATCTACCTAACTAAGACTAGTTTTTGTATGCCTTGTATTGTCCTAACAGTGTCATTTTCATCTATATATTTGAGTGATTTTTCATAACAATCTAAAACTGCTTTATGCTTTTCTAACCAGTCCATTCTGATAATTATATCATAATACCCTAATGAAAAAATATTCATATTTATCTTTGTGTTTTGACCACCCAAACTGAACTCACAGTCGAAGATAAAATCAAATAATTTTCTTTTTGTTCCTGTTGCTAGTTGTACTAGCCAAGATTTCACATGTCTTTTTTTCTTAAGTTTATTTGAATCCACTACACCATGAGCAGTATAACTCAAAGTAGCTCCTAGACCAATTAAAACAGAAACAGGATTATTGTCAACTTTACCTTCAATTTCCACTACAATGGACTCATTATCAGCTTGTCGGCCATCCACGGCTGCATTGATCCAATGTAAAATTCTGCCCACATTTCCTACCATAAAGGCTTCTTGTAGGTTGTGAACCGCAGTCATGGATGTTGAATTCAAACGTGGATAGTTCCTCCTTAAGTGAGGTTCTCCACATTCTCAACATTTTAACGGTTCACGGAGGTTGTCCCCAAACTTCTTCTTTCCCAGATTAACTGGTTTGCCACCTCCTTGGGTGTTATGGTTGTTGGAGTGAAAATATTTCCTAGGAAAAATCTTTGTTGCATTACGAAAAGGGTCTGGTTGATATCCCTTCTTCCGCTAGGTCATTCCGTCTTGTTTCTTGTCTTTCCAAGCCTTGGGAAATTCTGACCGTTGTTTGTATTGGTCGTAACACATTCGAGCCTTCTTGAAAACTTCACTTAAGGACTTGGGGTTGTCGAATTCGATTCTGTCCTTATAGGACTGTCGTAAATAGATTAGGAACCGTTGGATTTTTACTTTGTCCTCCTGGATATAAGGCACAAACTTTAATAATTCCAAGAATTTTTTTATCAGGTCATCCATATCCATTTGATCGAAACGTAGCTCATAAAAATCTTCATTTTATCTTTCATAGAAACTTTCAAATAAGTACTGTTTCTTAAAGTGTTTCTTAAAATCTGACCACTCCATCTGTTTTTCCTTTAGGCCCTTGGCCAACTTCAGGCCCTGCCACCATATGCTTGATTTTCCTTCCAGGTTATAGATGCCCATTCTGACCTTCATATTGTTGGAATAGTTGTACATCTAGAAACACTTTTTTATGTTTAGTATCCATGCTTTAGCCTCCTCCCCTATCTTGGATTCCTTATCAAAGGTGGACGGTTTTATTTTCTTAAACTCTCCCTCTAGGTGATCCACTTGTTTCCTTTTCCTTCATGTGGTTGTTTTACCTTCTGTTGATGGTGTACCTTCGAAAGAGTGGTCCCCTTTTTCCGCTTAAGGAACAGAATTATTGGAGGCCCTTTTACTGACCTCTTCTTCCTAGTTATCATCCTTTGGGCTCCTCTTTGTTACTATGATTTGTAGTAGTACTTCATTTATTTCATGTTGTTCTTGTTGTGCTTTTTTCAGTTTCTCATTGTCTGCCTTGAAAACTTGCAGTTCCATAATGATATTTCTCATAGTTTCCAGAACCTTGGTAGGTGAAATTCTGTCATTGTTCTTCCTCTATTCTTCAGGAGGTATTTTCTTAGGATTCTCTTTGAGTCTGATCTCAGCTTCATTCTATGTTTCCATGATAAAAATAGAAATAAAGTTTTTCTGTTTGTAACAGTAATTTTTTTGTTAGTTTTTCGTAAAACAGAAAATATGTGCTAAGCAAATATTTTTTGCCCTGTTTAAGGTCCAAGTGATGTAACCTTTTCTCTAATACCATATGTAATGTACCCCAAATTTACCCATTTAAATTTTTTTTCTTAGGGTCATTAGAATTATTCAATGCTTCCATTACTTCTCCAAACATTTCTTAATTATACTATAAATTGATTATATTACCATTTTTACTTTCCACCATTTACACTTACCATGTCCTTGAACAAATGTAAATGAAAGACTCTACCTCAATCCTAATCTCAAGGAAGGTGGAATGTAGCTTAAGTACTTAAAAATAATATATATGTATATATATACTCACCATGGAATATGCATTCTAGTTGCGCACTTTATAGACATATTATGGAAAACACATCAATGCATATAATGACCCTTGTTCAAATGTAATGAATCAATCTGTCGGTCATATGTGAAATGTATTTATTGAATGATTAATTTATCAATACGACATTCAGTACGTGAAGGTGTTAAGTCTTAGAAAAGTTGTAGCTAAACGATCAGTACATGTTGCTCGTTCCTGGTTATTTACGATTCTCATTAACATTAACCCTAGAACAAGACTAAAACAATTTGATGTAAAGAATATAACTCTAACTAAACTAGAAGAGAAGACTAAACAATAGCCCAGAACTAACTGTCATTACTTTTCCATAAGTCTGATGCGAGGTTATCATAGATACGACTATCATGGTGTAAATGAACCCTGCCAATGACATTTATGGCATTCTGTAACACACCTCCTTGGGGCCATCACATTTTATTGTGGACATTATAATTTTGTCACATTTCCCTGATCACATGTTCTAGGTACAGCTCGTCATTAACGTCAATTAACTAATCGACGAAGGGTTTTCCTAAGACTATTGTTTCATTCTTCACATTGGCTCTGCATATTATGCAAAACACGTTCAAAGTTAACCCTATTACTATTCTTCTCTCTGGCATAGCCAACGTCAGTGATGTTGGCTTACTTTGGTGCATAAAATGCTTGGTGGGCCACACCCACCAGACACCACCTTAAGAGACATAAGAAATTTTGGTTATTTATATTCGAAGTCTATGTTTTATAAAAATTACTATGTATATCAGTCCTTTTGAAGTTCTTAATAGCACGACTGGACTGTCTTCAGTGGTCTGGTATAGAGCTTTGGCATTCTCATTTCACCCAGCAGGGTTTAGGGTTTTACTTTGGTTTCATCCTTACCTTCTATATTAGTATTGTTTTAGGAACCCTTGTGCTCTATGACGATCATTTCCTTTGTTCCAAACCTGTAGATAGTTCTGGTTTGAAAGTGTTAAAGGGTCGAGGATGTCCACTTCTCCGGTTTATCCATAAGTGTAAGGACGGATTACTGTATGTCTTTGTTGCTTGTTCTGAGTTCTTAGTGTTTCCGTGCCTGATATAGAGGATAGTCCTTTGTTGAGCCTTTCAGATATCTTGTTGCTTTGACCTAACTTCTTATCTCTTCCTAGTTTTAATTGTATACTTAATGGATTTTTCTTGAGTTTTCTACCCTAGTTAATAACTGGGTTTTTCAACTGTGTGGAAGGGCATTTTCCTTATGATTTTTGTGCCTTTGATTTTTTAATTATGGTTAGGAAGACATTGTGTAGTTTTGAATTTTGTTTAATGAAGTCTCCTGAATATTTCGATCTATTAATTTTTTGAGGATACACAAATCAGTTCTTTCCAAGGTTCTGACTCGTTTTAGAGCTGGCACGACACGTTTTCTTTTTGTAACCCTGCCCACTATAAGCATAGAGTATCTTCTTGTCTGAGTATATGCTCATAACACTCAGCCTGTAATATTCTCATTGTATCCCAAACAATTACACAGTAAGAGGGTTTAAGAATCATGAGAGAGTTTTCCGCAGTTATTGCGAGTTCTGTGAACACCTTACCCCTGATACGTTTAAATAAATCGTCTTCCCTGGGTCTATAAGTATGGTTTTTAACTAAAGTTACTCTAGTTACTCTACCACACATTTATATAAGTAAGAATACATTCTAATACTCTGGTCTTGTATCTTTATTTCAGAGCTTCCCGACATAACCGAGGAATTACCCTTGCCTGTTGCTCTACAGATTTGGATGTCTTATTTGTTTTGTTTCATTTAAATCGCATCAAGGCAAGAAACCCTAGTTTTGTCCAGGACTTTGTCCGTGACTGCCTTGTATTTATTTCCAAGATAGTTTTGATAAAAAGACTCGTAACCTTATTCTGTGGCCAATCGGGCAACCCTGTAGGTCATGTTTTATACTATACATTCTTTACTATTTATTCTAGTTTTTAGGATGTCGATTATTTAGTTTCTTTCTGAAATCATGGATTAAAGATTGATTACTATAATCTAATGATGGGACCCATATTCAACTGCGAGGGTAGCCATCAGGCTATCCTTGTCCCACTCCACCCCTTCAGGACTGTGGATGATTTTCTCATGGGTGCAAGGAGGAAAGACGACATTTGCTCCCAAAACCGCAAGCTAAGTGCAGTCTGAATTTTCATCTGTGTTGTCTCTTTTTGTAAACATTTTACCCTGGTAATTTATTCTACATTTAGTATTTGAAATTTTGTTTTATTTCAACTAAATACTAATTATGTTTCCCTTGGTCTTCTTATAGGATCTGTGCACATTCGAAGTCTTTGGATTCTAGGACATCATCTTTTGCAAAAGATACTGGGGTTCCATTTTACAACGCTCTCAAAATTTATTATTCCGGTTTCTATTGAATGAAACGGCTCTGTCCTAGAATACCATTATCATGGGAATTTATACCATACTCCAATTATAGTTGGTCATTTGCATATTTAGGTTCTAAAGAAAAGGCATAAGGGAAACCCCATATTTGAGATTTATAAACGTAGTGTTATGTAGAGTTGAAAATTGAGTTAAACATTGGTCTCTCTCTGCGATATGAAACATGTTTTATGTATTTTAATTCACTGATCCTTTTGCTCCTGGGTTATTGTATATCAAAACAAGGCACTTTGTTTTGTGTAATAACCAAACTGTACAATTTTATGCTATTGGCATAGTCATAAAGATGGAAGATTTACTCAATTTTCTCATGTAACCAACATGGATAATCTTATGGTATGAGTTGCTAGATGTTCAATAGTTATGAAAAGTTTTGTATAGCAGCTATATATATGTATATATCTCTCTCTCTCTCTCTATATATATATGGTTATTCCTATCATATATAGATATCCATCCTATGTCTTGTCTTGTCATGTACACAGTCTGATATTTTTAACTAAGTAATACGGTTCTGTGTATTTACTTACAACAATATCAGTATACATATATATTTAAATCTCATGTCCACTTCCATAAGTTTATTTAAAATTTGTACAGTCTAATTATTTTCCTTCAGTTGATTTCCTGCACATACGTAATGACATGTCTGTGATGTGTAGAAGTAATATGGTACTGATCTTTTTTAACTTAGATTCATCCTCCAATATATTAAAAAAATTCAGTTCCATTCACTGCTAACACACACAGAAAATTTACTCAATGAATACACTTAAAACTGTAAGGGTTTATCCCACAATTTATTCCAATCCATCAGTAATTTAAGCAACATAAACATTCATCCAGAGTTAAGTATATGTATTCTATCAACCATTAATCAAAATAACATTCGATTAGAGAAAGAATAGATGGACATATCTGAGTAAGTTGTCGAAAAACAAATGGAACAACCAAGTTCCTCTCAATATTAGAAAAAAATAGCCAATCTACCTACTTTGTTCACCCCCTAGCTTTACCATGAGTCCATGAGGGATAACTCCAGAAATACTCCTTTGCTATATTCCTTATTCATTTTCAAAAAACTTCTCCTTGCCTCACACTCAGAAAGCAGTGTTCATAATAGAAAGTGTTAATTATTTCCCCAGCATACTGGGAAGCGTCTTGCCTTCTCCCATATGCTATATATTCCAAAAGCATTTGTCCCTAGGTATTTTCCCCTTGGGAATTTTCATAGATTTACAAATCCCTGATTTTCAAAGCTCTGGTTGAGACGCAGTTTGGAAAGAAGATCAAAGTCCTATGGCGCAGTTTCTAGGTTCATGTAGGAGTCACATTAACTACATTGGAAGGATGCAAAGCGTATCCTTCGATACGTATAAGGCACCATCACCTTTGGGATTCACTATGTAGCAGACTCTAAATTATATCTCATCGGGTTTACTGATTCTGACTGGGCAGGAGATAGCACTGATCACAATTCCACATCTGGTTACTCACTCAGTCTTGGTTCCACGCCTATCTGTTGGTCAAGTAAGAAGAAAGTTGTCATTTCTCTATCTTCAGCTGAGGCAGAGTACAAAGGGGTATTTAACATAACCACTCAGGCTATGTGGCTTGGCTACAACATTTTCTCACTAAGTTAGGCATTCACTTTCATCGGTCGATTGTCATCTAGTGTGATAACCAGAGCACTCTGAAGTTCTGCAGAGATCCAATTCAGAGGAAATGGACAAATCACATCGATATCCACATGCAATACCTCTAGGACTTAGTACATGAGGGGATCATCAACCTATAATTTTTTCCTTTATCAAAACAAACAACAGACATCTTCACCAAGACCTTCACCGAGTAGAAGATCCATTCTTTGCGAAGTCATGTTGGAGTGAAGGACACAATTTCCTAAAAACTATAGTTCTTCTTTTTACATACATTATACCGTGAGAGGGGGGGGTTTCCCATGAGTTTTTCCCTCTTTCCTAACTTTATTTTCAATGTATCTTATGTATTTGGGTACCTAACATGGCCTCGTTGCCAAGACCCATTCTTTATTTTCACCATAATGATGTTCAGGGGGAGTGTTAGAGTTACTTCACACACACCTAGGATTTATTTTTCCCTTTTTTTTATTCATTATTATTCATTATCCAGAATCCTATATTTTATGGGAGAATATTCCACCTGGATAATATTCTCTTCAATTGACACTTTAGTTTGACTAGTTGAGTTGAGTCTAGATGTTGCATTGGTTTTGTCACCATGAAACATTGGGATCATCACCATGCTAATGAGAAATTTCCTTGGGATCATCACCATACTAGTGCATTACCCTTTATTCGTTGATCTACTCCTCACTACACTCTATTCAGTTAGTTAACTGAACACTGGTTGACTAGTTAACTCAACTAGGTGGTAGTTCACTCCCGTAACTTCCTGAGGTATTAGATTAGGTGACAGTTCACTACTGTAACTATTGGTGTGTGTCCATATCACTCTATACCACCACTATGCTGCATTGGTTCTCCTCTAGTGCACATTCATTGAGTTATACAGAATATATCATGTGTAAATTATTCATTATTCATAATGGTTAATGAGAATTCTTCCATTCTTTCTCTCTTGCTTCCTCTTTATCAATTTCTCTCTGCAAATGTGTGTGGTATTTTCTAGATAGATCTATTGTGTGCAGGCTCAACACATTTATACATACTATATAATTTTAAGATTTTTATTTTTATTTCACTCATCTCTCACTTAGACACTATGGAAGCCAGAAAGAAGAAATCAGAGGTATATTTGGCATTAGCCATCTTCTGTTCCAAATGTTGGTAAAAGCACCCTTTATGGGAATTCCCCTTCAATAATGTAGATATATGTGATACATGTGAGTAAAGACATGTAAGTAAGAATCACACTTCATTACCAGATCTTAGGAAGTATATGAAGGGGCTAATGAGGAAATAGAAAAAATATGTTTGGTAGCCCAAAAACAACCATGTCCACCATGACCATTAGGTATGGCCTAAGATCCTTCCTAGTATTTTGTTCCATTATAAGACATGACATCGAATCATGAAGTTTGTAGTGAAAACTGTGATTCAGAACAAAGAAAATTGTGATTCATCTTCATATTATAAGCCATGGCATCGAATCATGACGTCGTGCATCTATGGGAAATTTCAAAATGAATTCTTTTAATATTTGATGCAAAACAAAATTGTAGTGCCACAGACAACGTTGAATTCCATCCATGTGTGGAAATTCTTGTAAACTAATGATGTATGTTGTGACGCCATACGTCAAAATCTATTGATGTCGACTGTGACTTTTGTCATGAAATCTATCAAAACCAATATTAAGACCAAAAAAACATCACCTGCAACATCAAATTCCAAGCCTGTCTGCAAATCCTTCTAATGTAACGGTATATGTTGTGGCGCCATAGCACCTAATCATGACGTCTGTCGTGACGATGTGCAGCTACCGAAAATTTCAAACATGGAATCTTTTAATATTTTATAGACATGATGATCTAGTGTTATAGAAAGATTTGCCTCACCCCATGCAACTTTCTCAGAAGGCCTTTTCCATTTCCCTATGTAGATTTGAAGTCCCCTTTTGTACTTCCCAGATCTAAAAATCATATTTTTCAGAATATATGCACCCTAACGATTATACAACATGTGTATATGTAGGTTGCATCATTACATCCTGCGTACATCGGATTTTGTGCCCAAAATTAAAAATTGTGTTAAGTTTCCATGTCACGTCACACAATCCATGATCCTTGAGTTTCCATATACTAGAAACGTTCTGAATCGGCCCTTTAGTTCCATTTGAAGGCTACAAATTGGGCCATATCTAAACCGTGGAAGAGGGAGAATTCAAATTTTGAGAGAAAAGTTTCTCTAGAGAAAATTTTCACTTCATATTGAGTTTTCATCCCTTTGTCCTTTAAATTTTGAACACATTGTTTAGCCCCCAAGATCTTCCCTCTTATATGAGCTTTCCTTTGGTGGAGGATTGTAGTGGTGGAGGCCCAACTGGAAGGGACTTTTTTTCTTGGTTCTGAGTTGTGCCAATATGAAATTTTGTCCCTCATACACTTTTGTTGATCATATTTTAATATAAATACTATTTTCTCGTCCAATTGATGTCTTGCAAATATTTGAATTATTATTCCATGGGTGCATTTGTTTTGAATTTTAATGGATTATGTTATTGTATGTGCTAACTTTATATATTATGACCATATGCTTGTGTATCTTGGTTGTTGAGGACAAGTTGAAGGTATAAAGCTTTGATTCAAGTGCTCAATGGTGGTCTTCATCGAACGTCCGAACGAGGTAGGATATTTATCTTGTCTTGTTGGCATTTTCATTTATATAGCATACTTGGGATTATAGTTGATTTATGCACTCATTCAGTCTATTGTGGTTTACCCCATGCCATAGAGTGATTTTCCTCATAACAGAATTGATGACCATATTGGGGAATGAGTCTTCTATTTTGGGGATTTTGATTGTTTTTCTCCTTTGATTGCTCTATGTTAGCTTGAGTTTCCTTGTCACCTGATTGCTTGATATCCTGTTGTCACTTTGTATCTGAGTTTCTTGGCTTAACCCTTGCACATGCAGTGTTTTAATACATATACATAGGTTTTCCCTTGATAGACACGTACATATGTGGTATGTCCTTCTATAGGGCACGTACATATGCGGTTTTTCCTTAAACAGTCACGTACATCAACTTTTTGAGCTTGTTTGATGAGTTTGGTGTTTTCTCGGTATGTTTTGATGGTTTCTTAGTCATCTTGGGTCTCTATCTAAACGTTTAAGTGATTGTAGAGTGGAAGGAAACCTCTTTATCGTTGAATTTTCAGGCTATTTTTCTTTCTCATCATCTTTTTCATTAGTTTTCCTTGCATATTGGTCCAAGTCTTTTCTTCTTTGTATCCTACTTGGTTTGTCTTTGTTTGCTTGCAGTAGGGTCTATATATCAAGTTGTTATTCAATCCTTGTATTTTCATTTCTTTATTTTAAAAACACAAAAATATACATTTTTCATTTTTCATTTTTGCATTTAATGTTTGGGTTGTTTAAAAATTGATCTTGATATACATGGAAATATTGCATATTATTGAAATTGCAGAATTGAATTGAAAGTCACATTTTGAAAGCTTACCATCTTTTAAAGAATTTTAATTTAGGACTTAGCATTCTTTTATATTCATTTCTTTTATATGATGAGTCATATAATCATCAGTTTCATGACCACATCTTTTGAGTAAAAACACCATTAAAATTAATGTTGATTAATTAAAATTGATTAGAAACGATTTTATTTTCCAGAGTACACAAAAAATCATAGGAATTAGTTCTTTGGAATTGGATTTTGTGAGTAAAATTATCCAAGGATATTAAACTCAAAATATGTGTGTGACGAAGGAGTGGTGAAATCCATTGTATAATTAGTGACGTCATGATGCTCCACTCACACCTAAGTTAAGCACGAGGTCACATGAAGTTGGTTTCATAGATAACCATCTAATACCTTATTAGTGTCAGAGATATTTCTGGGGATCTATTCCTATATGGGGGTCTTGCTAGTACCTTTACCTCTGTGAGAGGTGATGCTTTCAAGTTTTCATGGTAAAATTGAAAATGTATATATCGGTGCAGATTATTCGCTTGAAGAAATTCATATCCACAACGATCTCTTCAAATAATTTTGTTATGTATCCTCTTGGTCATATGAAATCAAGACTTATCTGGATGCTCGACCTATTCGACAACGTATTAGAGCTATCAATCCTAGGAATGCCCCTATTATTAAGGCATAGGTGGAGAAACTGCTTAATGTTGGTTTCATCTACCTGGTTCCTTTGACTAAATGGGTTTCCAATACCGTTCCTGTGAAAAAGAAATAAGGAACCATCTGTGTGTGTATGGAATCTCATGACTTGAATAAGGCTTGTCCTAAATATAGCTTCCCAAAACCTTTGATTGATCAAATTCTCGATGAGTGTGCGACAAGTGAAGTATTTTATTTTATGGACGGATTTTCGGGATACAATCAAATGTAGATCAAACCCAAGGATCAACATAAGATGACATTTATTTTTCCTTGGGGTACTTTTGCATACCAGAAAATGCCTTTCGGCGTTAAAAATGCTCAAGAAACCTTTAAGTGCACTATGACCTTTACTTTTCATGAGCTCAAACAAAATTTTGAAGCTTACCTCAATGATCTCGCTGCTCATTCTCGCAAGAGAGTAGATCATTCCATTCACCTTCGACTAGTATTTGAGAGATGTCATTATTATCGAATCTGTTTAAACCCTCACAAGTGCATCTTTTGTGTTAGGTCTGGATGTCTCTTAGTATTCTTAGTCTATGAGAATGGGATCTTGGTGGATCCTATGAAGGTTGAGGCAATACTTCGATTTCCTCCCCCGCGCAACATCCCCCAACTTCAGGGTTTACAGGGGAAGGATAACTTCCTACGACTAGTTATAGTGAAGTATGCCAATATAAATAATGGTTTCATGCGTCTTTTGAAGAAGGAAACTTCATTTGTATGGGATGAGTGAGCCCATAAATCCTTCACTGCTCTTAAGAAAGCCTTGGTATCAAGGCCTCTGCTGAAGCCTCCATACTACAACAGAGATTATTTGCTTTATATCACCGCATATGAAGGGACGATTGGGATGGTTCTAGTTGAGGAAGACAATGAGCTCCATGAGCACATTGTCTACTATCTTAGTTGAAATTTAATCTTTCTTGAGCTTAAATACTCTCATGTTGATAAGCTAGCCTTGATTGTCGTACATGTGGTTCAAATATTATGACATTATATATTGTTTATGTCAATCCATTTCAATACAACCTTAACTGGAATGTAATAGGGGAGAAATATAATAAGAGGATTGTCATTTTTCAAGAGTTTGACCTCGATTTTACTTCAACAAAATCTAAGAAATCACTAGTTTTTTCTGAGTTGATATTAGACTTCCCTCGACTAGATGAGGACATTGTCCATGTTGATTAATTCATGGATAAACACATTTTTTTATCTCATCTTCTGACCCCTGGTATGGAGATATTTTTATATATCTTCAAACTTTGAAGTTCTCTCAGCATCTCTCACAAGACGATCGACCACTTATACGACATCAAGATAAAAACTACCTTCATTCACTTTCATTCACTTTCATCGGTCGATCATCGTCTGGTGTGACAACTAGAACACTCTAAAGTTCTACAGAGATCCAGTTTAGAGGCAACAAACGAAATACATCAAAATCTACGTGTAATACATCCAGGGCTTAGTATATGAGGGGATCATCGACCTACAGTTCTATCCTTTAGCATAATAGATGACATACATCTTCACCAAGACCTTCACCGAGCAGAAGTTCCATTCTCTACGAAGTCGTCTTGGAGTGAAGGACACAATTTCCTAGCAACTGTAGTTCTTCTTTTTACATACACTGTACCTTGAGGGTGGGGTTTTCCCATGAGGTTTTCCCTCTTTCCTCACTTTATTTTCAATGTATATTTTGTATTTGGGTACCTAACATGGCCTCATTGCTGGGACCCATTCTTTATTTTCACCATAGTGATGTTCAGGGGGAGTGTTAGAGTTACTTCACACACACCTAGGATTTATTTCTCCTAAGGTTTTTCCTTTTTTTTTATTCATTATTAGTCATTATCTAGTCTCCTATATTTTATGGTAGAATATTCCACCTAGAGAATATTCTCTTTAGTTGACACTTTAGTTTGACTAGTTGAGTTGAGTCTAGATGTTGCATTGGTTTTGTCACCATGCAACATTGGGATCATCACCATGTTAATGAGCACTTTCCTTGGGATCATCACCAGACTAGCACATTACCCTTTATTCCTTGATCTACTCCTCACTAGACTCTGTTCAGTCAGTTAACTGAAGACTGGTTGACTAGTTAACTAAGCTAGGTGGTAGTTCACTCTCGTAACTTCCTGAGAGATTAGATTAGGCGGAAGTTCACTCCCGTAACTGCTGGTTTGTGTCCATATCACTCTAGACCACCACTATGGTGCATTATTTCTCCTCTAGTGCACATTCATTTAGTTATACAGAGTATATCATGTGTAAATTATTCATTAGTCATAACGGTTAATGAGAATTCTTCGACTCTTTCTCTCTTTCTTCTTCTTTCTCAATTTCTCTATGCAAATGTGTCTGGTATTTTCCAGCTAGATCTATTATGTGTAGGTTCACACATTTACACCTACTATATAATTTTAAGATTGATATCTTTAGTTCACTCATCTCTCACTTAGACACTATGCAATCCAGAAAGAAGAAATAGGAGGTATATTTGGCATTAGCCATCTTCTGTTCCAAATGTTGGTAAAATCACCCTTTATGGGAATTCCCCTTGAATAATGTAGATATATGTGATACATGTGAGTAAATCCATGCAAATAATAATCACACTTCATTACCAGATATTAAGGAAGTATATGAAGGGGCTAATGAGGAAATAAAAAATATATATTTTGTAGCCCAGAAAAAGCCATGGCCACCATGACCATTAGGTATGGTATAAGATCCTTCCTAGTATTTTGTTCCATTTCAATATCCACCTAAAAAATGGTATTCATCCATGCCCTAGTAGCAATTACCTTCTCAAATCCAAAACCAACCTTGGAAAGAGGGTTGGTGAGGGAACTCTTCTTTTGGGAACTTTCCTTAGAAAACCCAACAATATCCCCCTTAGACACATCCTCCACTCTAGCATCCAAAAAGCTAAAGTTTCCATCCAAAAAATATTCTCATAAGCCATCTTAGATACCTACCCGACCCTTACTGAACCCAAATAATAAAGTATCTTAGCCCACCTAAAATGTTGAGCTTCCCCCTTTTCCAACTTTCTCTATTTCCCCAGTGGATTGTGAAGAAATTCATTTGTGCATGAGAAAAGTGGTTAATAAATAGATTACCCCCATTATCTGAGAACAAGATGATTACAATGGTTTCATTGAACTAGATGATCAAACTATTAACTCTTCCATAGGAACATAAGTGACCACTTCTAAGAATCCCATCTAATCTCACTTGGAAGGATCAGTTCCAATTCCTCTATATCCAAAGCGAATATGCATAAATAAAATCCCAACATCAATAGAATTTTATTTTCTTGGGGAATTAAGAAATGTGTGGGCTAAAATCCATTTATTCCAAGGCATTAAGGATGTCCCAATTTATACGAATGTTATCCAAGAACTTTACGTAAGAAAACCAAGGAGAAAGAAGAAGGACACTAAGACTATCCATGTGATTTGGAAATTGGTTGATCTAATGCTAGGAAAAAATTCCATGGATAAGTATGCATATTTTGGAAGTTTAGTTGTTATAATTAATATTAATAAAACTTCGATCCCTAATGCCTTGATTGAATTAGGAGCAACTATCAATGTCATGACCAAAGAAACAATGGAAAAACTTAAACTACCTGGTCTATGTTCAAATTCCATAGTTCTTTAGTTAGATGATAGGTCTATAGTCAAACCATAGGGGGGTTTAGAATATGTAGTTGTTTCTATATATTCTTGGGAGTATCCAACTAGCTTTATGATATTGCAACCAAAGCATAACTTAAGGGTATCCATTAATTTTGGGTAGACCCTAGCTAGCCACGCATGATGTATATATTGGTTGTAGGTCAGAATATATGACAATATCACATGGAAAATCCAGTAAAATGCTCACTCTTTATCCCCCTGCTAAACCTTCCCCTAATTCAAAAAACCCTCCCTCGACAAAAGAAAATTATGAATAAACCATTTATCTTATTCTAACCTTGGACCAATCCTTGACCTTCAAGAGGTATACTAAGGATAACCTTATTTGCACTTTTATATCACACCCTTGCATAACTAGGAATCCTACTTATCACTTAGACATATTTTAAGAAGGTTTACTCAGAAGACTTACTCATTGGTTGAATTGGCACTACAAATTGACCCAATAGTTCCCTTGGATTCCATCCTTGAGAATCATAGCTTACCAATTGATATTTACCCAGGAAAAACTTTGAACATCAACTCTACACTAGAACCCTCTCAGCAAGATAAACTTGTCAAAATATCATAGAAGCACAGTGGAGAATTCATTTGGGACTATATCAATATGAAAAGAATCCATCTAAACTTATGTACACAACATATATGCATTAAGGAGGATTCCAAAACTATTAGGCAACCTCAATGGAGGATGAATCCTTCTACGAGGGATATAGTGAAAGAGGAACCATAAAATTTGCTTAATGTAAACTTTATCTATCCTATTTCTAAAAATAAGTGGGTCTCACCTTTAGTTATTGTGCCAAAGAAGAATGGGAAATTGCATGTGTGCATTTATTACATGGAATTGAATAGGGTGGTTCAAGTCCTCATTCATGTCCCTTCAACAATAGAAGCTACCTTTAGGGATTGATGCTTGAGTTTCCTCCCTCAACCATGGTCAAGGAAATTAGACTCATACCTAGATCACACAACCTTCTAATGGTGCCCATATCCAAACTAAGAGAGAGATTATATTCTCAAGACATTATGTGTGGCAGTTTGAGGCGTTGTTGTTGGAGTTTGATGTCTAGAAGCTTACTTCTAGTCCTATAGCTCAATTTTCCTCCCTTGACCATGTCTAATTCCCCACAACCTATACTTAGTTCTCAAAACCTTCTAATGGTGTCCATATTGAAACTCAAATGACAAGTGTCCCATAGAGAAATCATATGTGGTGGTTTGAGGAGTCATTGATGGCTCTTGAGCCCTATAAGCTAATTTTTAGGCCTAATGAATAAGTTTCATCATTTGACCATGGTCAAGGTCTTCAAAGTGATACCTACTTCCTCGAAGACCCTAATGGTGCCAACATGCCAACTAAGAAGAAAATTATACACTCAGAACGTCATGTCTGCATTCAAGGTGTTGTTCTTGGCCCTGGATTCATGAATTATTCCTTAAAGGCCTAAAGCATAGGCTTGTTCTTGCCACCATTTTGACGAACCCTTGACCCATAACTCATGCTAAAAAATTGTAATGGTTCACACAACTCCACTTGGAGGCCAAATATCCCATTCGGAGGTCATGTGTTTTTCTTGGGCTTTAATTCCTATAATCTTCATTTATGGCCTAAGATTTGGGTTTTCCCCCTAACCATATCCAATACCCTGAGACCCAAACATAGTTCTAAAGGCTTAATAATATCGTCAATATCCCCACTTGGACCTTCTTGAACATTGGTGGTTACAAGATTCCTTTATGGTGTAATTCCTAGGTTTCCTCCAAATATGTTTGGGGCCCAAAGAATCATGTACCTAGTATCAAATATCCCCTGATGACATCTATATCCCTAGTCAAAGGAAGGGATAACCTTGAGAGGGCTTGTGTGGTGGTTTGAGTTTTTCTTCATATCCATGTATTCCAAAAATATTACTTTAGGTTCTAATCACTACGTTTCCTCCCATGACCATGTTAAGGGCCTTAAGACTCATAACTAGTGATCAAAATATTCTAGCAATGCTCACATCCCTACTTAGAAGACAAAGATGCCCTCGGTATGTCATATGTTGTAGTTTGATTCATTTTTATTCACCTATATGTTTAGAATATTCCCTTACGTCTTAAGTATAGGGATTCCTCCACAAATTATGTCGAAGGCTGTCAGAATAATACCTAGTGCTGAATTTTTCCCAATGTCATTAATATCCCCATTCATAGGTCAAGGATACCATTGGGAGGTCAAGTGTGGTGTTTTGAGGTGTTGGTATGAGACCTTGATACATATAAGAAACCTCTATGGCCTAAGGCCCAAGTTTCCTTCCCCTACCAAGTCAAGGACCTTGTTACTCATAAAGAATTTAATAAAAAATGCACAAACACATTATTAGGAAGGCATGTGCTTTATAGCGCATGCACATTAATATGGCTTACTATTTTTAATTTATTATTGTCTTGACATATATCGAAATCTTAAAATACATATATCCTTCTATAACTTTTTATCACCTTATCCTTTTTTAGAAGTGTTCCAAGATCACTATAGTTTTGATGACTTAGAATGTTAGGAATCTGGTTAGCATTATGACAGATATTTTGAAATTGAGATCTAAAGTGGGTATACGCAGGGAATTCCACAAGAAAGTGCTTTTAATCTTCAATTTTTTTGTTGTCACAAAGGTGACATATTATTTCATGCCACGGTGTTTTGGGGATTCCAATGTCGAGTCTCATTGTGTAGCTCATGATAACTAGTTCTTATTTTGGAAATATTGATTCTCTTTTTAATGATAGTCAAAACAACGAGACTCTTTTGATCTTCAAGATTAGGGTTAACCACCGCCTCCTTATAATATATTATTTTTCTTTTATCCTCTATTATTTATCGCACCAAATATTCTCCTTAAATTTAGCTTGAATAATATTTTTAATATCATTAGAATTCTGCAGAATAACTTCTTCTTTTATTCCCCAATGATTTAACCAAGACTTGGCATCATTATTTCATCCCTTCTTGAGTTGTTGGTGATTTTGGCTAGAGTCTAAAGCAATTTTGGGGAGCCTCTTGTCATCCATGTTTTTTATCTTGTTCTTATTCATTAACTACCTAATCATAGCTATGCTTTCAATGGGGGAAATGATCGCTTCTATGACGAGGATATGATAGTGTGTATTGTCGTTAATTTTGAGATTATAAGTTATAAAATTCTTTTGGATCTGCTATATATTTCTCCAGGATTCTCGAGAGATACTCCATCCCCAAACTTGACATGTATAGAATATAATGGGAGGGAAAAGAGTCTAAAATATTATGTTTTTCTTGTCTCATAGCCAAAGGTATGATAATTTACAATTATTATCAAGCCCATAATAAGCTTTCTACCCTCCATTTATCCTTTTCTCAATGCTATAGTTCCAATTGAACTTGTGATGGATATCAATTCTAAGATACTTGTACAAAGACACTTCCTCCAAGGTATTTTTACTTATACAAAAGTATCATAGAAGATCTTGTTGGATTTAATTACCATAACCTTCATTTTGTCAGTGTTCAAAGTCATTCATGTAGTAGAGTAGATGTCCTTGATGATTCTAAGTTGCTTACTGAGGTCATAAGAATTCCTTTTCATAAGAACAATATCATCGACATAGAGAAGAAGGATGATGACTATACTAGCAAGGGTTGGTCCAACACAACCTGCAACTTCTATACAAGCTTCCAACTTTTCAATGTATATGCCAAAAAGGTTACGGGAAAGGGGAAAACCTTGCTTGACTCCTATATTGCAGTTAATTTCTTCTAACCAACCCTCAATGCTCCTAAACTTGGAAATAACATTCTCATACAACTTTATCGCAACACCTCTCAACATGGAGGGATATTTTAGCTCTTCTAACCTATTTTAAATATTGGTCCTAGGAACAATGTCAAAAGATTTCCTAAAGTCAATGAAACAACAAAGGAGATTGAATTTATTGTTTCTCCTATAGAGGACAAGGTGGTCCACACTTAAATGATAACATCTAAAACCAAGGTGACCTTTAGCTCTTTTTCAATAGCTAGTCATATTCTTATCTTCTTTTCCAAAATACTTCCATATACTATATTATGATATAA
>JZKD02S1775020.1:61129-77062 GCA_000966675.3 Picea glauca
GACAAATATACCTTGGATAGGCTATTTCATGAGAAATGTGGGATAAAATGAAGGAAAAATGGGCAAATAAAGAGGAAAAAGTATGGTTTATGGAAGCACAAAAATCGACTCAACAGTTATTTTCCCAAAGAGTCAGGTCCTGTCAGAAGAGAAGTATTTATCTGCCTAAGGTTGAGGAAAGTTGTTAAATAGAAGTTGTGTCGACATACAAAGTGACCATCATTAGTTCATTATGAAGTTAGAAAGAATGAAAAATCACGACGCTCGTATCACATATGCTCTGTAGCTCTTATTAGTTGTGCTTCACACACTCTGAAGTGCACTCGTCGTGCGGATGTACTGCAAAAATATTCATCTTTCTTTGAAACCTCCAGTCACCATGGATTCAGTGTCCCATGGAACGATTCCATCTCTCACCCGCCCGATTATAAATTCCAATCACTCTACATGTATTCTTTTCACCAGCCAAATTTATGCACTTCTTGAAATTCTTCTCATGAGCCCAGGTCAATTAAGTTTACCACCTTCGACCCATGCCAAATCCATCGCACGTAGACCAAATATGCGTCGCACCATGGCGACATCCTAGTACATAAGGAAGGGTGTGTGAAGTGGCAGGAATGTTGGTCCCGAGCCTCAAATCTTGATGTTGGTCAATGAAGATCCGAAGGTCAGAGCGTCTTTTGAACATGCCAAATGCATGGTATTTTGCACGAAAATCCAAGGATTCAACATGAAACTAGTGGAACAGTTCGCACTTAGGTTTGATGGGTTCCGCGTGGTAATTGCAGGTGTCGCTTTCTAGGTGATAGAGGAAACTCTGTCAGCTACAACATAGATCCCTCCACGAGGTGAGAGGTGGTTAAAGGGCATGCCTTTGGACATGCAGTGCTACAAAGACATCATCAAGAAAGGTTGTTTAAGTGGGAAAGTTGAAATGGGCGTTCCAAGTAGATATTTGCAGGAACCTTTTCGGAAACTCCTCAGAGTAATTAGGAAATATTTCATTTGTGAGGGAAGGTTTGATAGAATACATTCACATCACATTAGATTGTTGATGCATTGCACAGGAAGGAGACCATTAAATATGCCCTTCTTCTTGCACCAAAGCCTCCAAGAAATGGTAGATAGTGCTTGGGCTGAAGCAAACTAGCCTAAGAAGAAACTATCTCATGTCTCACTGATTAAATTGATGGTAGTTGAGGAGTTGAGGCAATTGGGAAACAATTGGGATTCATTTCTACTTACAACGGGCATCCCCAAGGATCCAAAAGGAGAGTTCCCTCTACCCGCGGAAAGGGTAACATCACACCACGCAGAGGCTAAAACAAGAAGGGTTGCGGAGGAAGGAAATACATTGGAAGCCCTATCCCTCCAACATCCGATACCTTGAAGAAGGGGTAGGCCAAAGAAGAACAAGGAAGCTGGGGAGACCCAAGTCTCGAGCGAGATGTGCACAAATTCAACCTTCGAAGAGTTACTCATGTGTGCCATTCGGCTGGAACCTATCGAAGGTCCAAGTCGAGAAAGTTGGGGTGGAAAGAGGAGGACAAACGCTGAGGGCACAAATGTTCATGAGCCATCGTAGCATCTAATTCAAGCGCACCTCGCTATTGCTGAGATATACCAGGAAAACAACGAGCTGAGACAATAATTAGCAGTGAAAACCCTCGAAGCATCAACATCACAAGGTCACGAGGGAAATGTGACTTGGCTCAAGAGACAACTCATGGAAGCGCACGATACAATCATACAACTGCGCGAAGCTCAGAGGATGTTAGAAGAAAGGAATGTGAAGAACTTCAAGGAATGTGAACTAGCCATGGAGAATTTTTGTGCGGCTCTGTCCAGCGCGCAGAAGAAGCTGAAAGGGAACGCAGTTCTGCAAATGCAAGTGATGAATCTGAAAAGGCACAACTGGTCTCTCAGGAGAACGCTTCGGGTATCAAAATTACATATAAGACCAGAAGCATGATTAACCGACTCCATTTTTTGTCTTCTCAGATGTGGTGTGGATTTTGTTCCCCCACGTCCTGTTTCCTACTGGGAGGTAGGGACTCTAATATATACTCGCGTGAAAAACATATGGTGTGCAGCGACAAAATCTCATCCATTACAAAGGACAGGTGTACGTTGGACGTGAAACAATTTGAGGAAAGACGTTTTTCCCTAGCTGGGGTCATCATTTTGGAAGCACTTGTGATGGTCTGTAGTCACCTGCCACATGCACGCACCAACAAACGATCACGCGACATAAATCAAGGTTGTTACAATGGGTGGCAGGAGTCTAACAGAGCACTTGATCGTCCAGATACCCTGTCAAAGGAAAGCATCGAAAAATCACTCTCTAATGACAAGATCTTGCTGATGATTGAACCATCGTGGAAAAGACGAGGGACTATGATGCGACCGAGTATAATCAGTTTCTATTTTTAGTAAAGTTCCATACGAAGAGTCATCTGATAGGGAGTAGTCGAAACCTAATTTCTAGGGATAGTAGTTAGATCGCAAGGTAGCCCGAGAGGCACACCCTTGTCTATATATTCCATCTTTTCAATGTAATCCAGGTTGGTTGGCAAAATAGTGTAGACAATGACTATTGAATGTAGTTTTGAATTTGACTGAAATTTAATGCAAAGGTCCTGAAGCTTTGATGAAAAGATTATAACAGTGGAAGTTTGATGTATTGTATTCTCTCTTTGTGTATGTTCTTTCTTATGTTCTTTATATTCATATATGTATTTTTTGTCTAAATCGAAATGTGATTTTGGATCTAGAATTCACCGCGCGGTGCTCTAGATTTGTGCCATTTAGGCTGTTGAAGGAAAATCTCCCTGCGGATAGGCAGATCTCCTCAAAGAGATAGACTCTTAACTCTAAGACAGAAAGTGCTTATCATGGTCATTGACTTCCTTTTAGATCTAGGTGGACTAGTGTGTGAGAAGGAAGGAGAATAGAAGTACCTTGTACCGACGTTTGTCCCTGCACGCTCCGAGTTGAGCTCCAATCTTTCGCTCCTCGATGGATCCTATAGACAAACAAAGTACGACTACTTCCTACTCTATCAAGATTAGTCCAAAATAGGTCTATCTACTAAAGAGACAAATGCATGTGAGATTGAACACAAATTAGAAAGAAACATGCCAAGCAAATTATATTAATGAGGACAAAGCATTGCTTATAGCCGTAGATGTATTGCAGTAGTTTCGTCAAGTCCTCCTTGTCTAACCCTTTGCTCAAAAGATCCACGATTCGAATGATGATAGCTTCACCGATTGCTCCCTATGAGATCATAGGTCTCTTGCTTCCAAAATATCTCTGTTCTAGAACCACTTATAAGATCATAAGTTTGGTCTCATTCTCTCTTTCCCGTCCCTTTTCACCATTAGAAACCTTGCTTATATAGCCTTGGAGAGGCTCAACAAATTGAGATATCCTTGGGGAAGGTGAGGATTTTCCTCCTTCAGTTGAGGATCTGCCTTAAGATCATGGCTGGAATAGGGATTTGAACTCAACTGCCTTCTAAGAATGAACAGATCTTTCCCCCATTCATCTCATCAGCTCAACTGTTGCCTAAAATAGGTAGCGCTCCCTCAAAAGGGCACTCAGAGCGCTAGAACACTCCCCAATAGGTTTAAGGGGGGCGCCAGCACTCCTAAAGACACCAACACTCCCTCAAAAGGGCCAAAGGAGCTTTATAATGCTCCCAGACAGTGTAAGGGGGAGCGCCAACGCTCCCAGAAGAGGTATAGGGGAGCGCTCCCCTCCAAAAACTCAGTTTTTGAGGTGCTTTCAGATGGCAAAAGGTTTTTAAGCCTGCTGACTCATTTCTCCTCTTCCAAATCAAATGTTTGGGGTGTTTCAAGTGTCCTCCTCATGTCGTTATAGGCACAACATAGGCATCATGGCAGCATGCTTTCTTTGACACTTGCAACACTTGTGAGAAAAATGCGACACTTGCGACACTATCGAAGTGAGTAATTTTGACGTGTAACAGATTGCCCCCCAAAGTATGAAGTTAGAAGACATGAACTGATAATTGAAATGCTTTGTAGACTTTCAATCAAGGGTATAGACACAGAGAACCTGACAGAAGATGCATAGAAACATCCAACAAATATCATGACATGTTTCAAAACCCAAGGTAGACATAACTATGCTTGGGTGATCAAGACTTGCAAGATATGGCCGCCATAAAATACACTGCAGATCCATAATCGTATTGATAAAAAGGTATAGCCATCGAGGATACAGTGTGGATCTATACTCTGATGACCTGAACTGATTGTAGCCATGAAGAATACACAGTGGATCTATGAGATGACAAGACATAGCCATGACCAATACAAAGTGGATCTATGTAACATTGTATGTGTCATTGTTCAAGAGAAACTCCATCGCAACCTGGGCAAAGTACATATCAAAATGATCACTCAACCCAGGGTCTTCTTACCGATCCCGATGTAGTACGAATCTAACCATGTGAATAGATGTCCTGATGTCAAACATGGCATAAACCACTTGATTACCAGTCGATGATGCAAACCGTTAACAAGCGTGAGAGAGATCACCATTAATGTCAATGATTCCCAAGGTACCCTAGTACATTCCAATGAATGTGAATGGATGAGCTGAAGTCGAACATCCGTGGAATCATTCGATCAGAGGTCAGTGATGTAAACCTGCTGTCAGATGTGAGGAGGCCTGCCATTGAGGCATGCAGGTCCCAAAGTACTAACTGTTTTCTAACTCTAATTCCTGGATAATGTGTTGAAGTCGACAGGAATAGGCTCGTCAAAGGAGGGCCTTAATGTATCCCCTATCAACGACATGAAACAGACATAGAGATGTAATTGGTAGATCAAATGAACATGGACTGACACGGGTATTGAGACAAGATATTTGTGATGGCTAACAACACATATATGTTAGAAGAACTTAATGGAGATTCCACTGGTTGGGGGCCTGTAAACGATAGGTTCCTCAAACACTATCTGGTGCAGTAAGGTCCGTTTAAGTCTCATGTCATTGTAAATAGTCATTTTATTTTTGTTTTCAAAGAAGTCATTTCGAGTCAGTGCGTCAACAAAAAATTGAAGCCCAGAGTGAAGGCCCTGAGTTTATGTTGAGTCTGGTCAAAACTATGTCAAGAAGGTCTAGGTTATGTTTTTCTTTTCCGTTGTTTCAAAGTATGGAAATCGAATAAGGCCCAAAGGTCAGGCACTTGGTCTATTGTTCTTTTCCACCTCACTGGGAGGGTAACATCCTCGTTCAAGCCAACTGTTAGCACTGTCATTTTTCAGTTAGAGTTAGTTTTAGTCGAGTCAGAGTCTGTGTGTCAAAGCGTGTGAGGTCAGGTACCGAACAATGAATGGGTTGAAGTCAGGAAGTGGCTGGTTGGCCCTAAGAGTCGGGAAGGGATGTCAGAATCAAAACATGTGTAAGTGGTAAAGGTATTTTCCCAAAGAGTCGGGTCCTGTCAGAAGATAAGGTTTTACGTGCATAAGGTCGAGGCAAGTTGTTAAATAAAAGCCACGTCAGTAGACGAAGTGACCATCATCAGTTCATTGTGAAGTAAAAAAGAATGAAAAATCATGACGCTCGTATCACATATGCGTTGCAGCTCTTATCAGTTGTACTTCACACACTTCAAAGTGTACCATCGCACGGATGTACTACAAAAATATTCAACTTGCTTTGAAACCTCAGTTCGCCATGGATTCAATGTCCCCTGGAACGATTCCATCTCTTGCCCGCCCGATTATAAATTCTGATCACTCTACATGTTTTCTTTTCACCAACCAAGTTTATGCACTGCCTGTAATTCTTCTCGTGAGCCCAGGTCAATTTAGTTTACAGCCTTCAGCCTATGCCAAATCCACCACGTGTAGAAAAAATACACGTCACACCATGGCGACATCCCAATACATAAGGAAGGGTGCACGAAGTGGCAGGAATGTTGGGCCCGAGCCTCAAATCTTGACGTTGTTCAATGAAGATATGGAGGTTAGAGCATCGTTCGAACATGCCAGATGCATGGTATTTTGCAATAAAATCCAAGGATTCAACATTAAACTAGCGGAACAATTCACACTTAGGTTCGACAGGTTCCGCGCGGTAATTGCAAGCATCGCTTTCTAGGTGACAGAGGAAAATATGTCAGACGCAACAGATATACCTCTTCAAGGTGAGAGGTGGTTTAAGGGAATGCCTTTGGATGCATGGTGCTACGAAGATTTCATCAAGAAAAATTGCTTAAGTGGGAAAGTCAAAACGAGCGTTCCAAGTAGATATTTGCAGGAGCCCTTTCAGTAACTCCTAGGAGTAATTAGGAAATATTTCACCTATGAGGGAAGGTTCGACATAATACACTCACATCAATTTAGATTGTTGATGCATTTCACAGGAAGGAGACCATTAAATATTCCCTTCTTCTTGCACCAAAGCCTCTGAGAAATGTCAGACAGTGCCTGGGTTGAAGCAAACCAGCTGAAGAAGAAACTATCTCATGTCTCGCTGATTAAATTGTTGGTAGTTGAGGAGTTGAGGTGATTGGAAAACAACTGGGATTCATTTCTACTTACAGCAGGCATCCCTAAGGATCCAAAAGGAGAGTTCCCTCTACCCACAGAAAGAGTAACATCATACCATGCAGAGGCTGAAACAGGAAGGGTTGCGGAGGAATAAAAGACATTGGAAGCCCTATCCCCCCAATAGTCGATGCCTCAGAGAAGGGGAAGGCCAAGGAAGAACAAGGAAGCTGGGGAGACCCAAGTCTCAAGCGAGCCAGATGCAAAGTCGGCCACCAAAGAATTACTCATGTGCAACATTCGACTAGAACCTTTCGAAGGTCCAAGTCGAGAAAGTTGGGGCATAAGGAAGAGGACAGATGCTGAGGGCACAAATGTTCATGAGCCATCATAAGAACTAAAGCAAGCGCAAATCGCTATTGCTTAGCTATATTAGGAAAATGGGGATTTGAGACAACAATTAGTAGCGAAAACCCTCGATGCATCAACATCACAAGGCCGCGAGAGAAACATGACTTGGCTCAAGAGACAACCCATGGAAGATACAATCATACAGCTGCGCGAAGCACATAGGATGTCAGAAGAAATTAATGCGAATCACTTCAAGGAATGTGAACCAGCCATGGAGAACATCCACGCGGCTTTGGCCAACACACAGAAGAAGCTGAAAGGGAACATGGTTCTGGAAAGGCAAGTGATGAATCTGAAAAGGTGCAACTGGTCTCTCAGGAGACCACTTCGGGTATCAAAACTATAGACAAGACCAGAAGCATGATTAGCTGACTCTGTTTTTTATCTTCTCCGATAGATACCCACATCATTTTTCCTACCGGGAGGTAGGGACTCTGATAGATACCCACGCGGAAAACATACAATGCACATCGACGAAATATCATCCATTGGAAACGACATGTGTATGTTGGACGTGCGACAGTTTGAAGAAAGGTGTTGTTCCCTAGATGGGGTCATCATTTTGGAAGCACTTGCGACGGTTTGCAGTCACCCGCCACATGCACGTACTAACAAGCGATCGTGCAACAGAAATCAAGGCCGTTACAATGGGTGGAAGGAGTCTGATAGAGCACTTGATCGTCCAGATACCTTGTCAAAGGAAATCATCGACACATCACTCTCTAACGACGAGATATTTCTGATGACTGAACCACCATGGAAAAGACGAGCGGCTATGATGTGACCGCGTACAATCAATTTCTATTTTTAGTAAAGTGCCATACGAAGAGTCATTTGCTAGGGAGTAGTTGGAGCCTAATTTCTAGGGATAGTAGTTAGAGCACAGGGTAGCCTGAGCGACACACCCTTGTCTATATATTCCATCTTTTCAATGTAAGCCATGTTGGTTGGAAAAATAGTGTAGAAAGTGAGCATTGAATGTAGTTTTGAATTCGACTGAAATTTAATACAAAGGTCCTGAAGATTTGATGAAAAGATTCTAATAGTGGAAGTTTGATGTATTGTATTCTCTCTTTGCGTATTTTCTTTCCCGTGTTCTTTATATTCATATATGTATTTTTTTGTCTAAATCAAAACGTGATTTTAGATCTAGAATTCATCGCGCGGTGCTCTAGATTCACACCATTTAGGCGAACTATGTTTCTTCTAAGCAAACTTCGAATTCATCCCCAGCAATGCTCTGAGTTGCTTCATGTGTTTTTCTCTGACCACACACAACGATTTTTAACTGAATACTGTTGCTCATTTAACCTTTATCCTCTCAAGTTCAGTCACCAAGTCATTTGTTTCTATCAATTTCTTAAATAGACTCTATAGCCTAAGGATTTTCTTTTTTTCGCCTCAAAGTTGATTTGTAGGTTGCTTCTGTCATTCGTTTTCTCAGCTGAACACAATTTACATAATGCTAATAATAGGCACGAACACATCATGGCCATGAAGTTAGGTGCTGATCGCATAAAGCCTTTCTCAACAATAGGTGTCCAATGAAATGCATTCTTCTTAAGAAGGTCAGCCAATGGCCTAGCAATTTTTCCATAATGGTGGAAAACTTCCTAGTAATATCATGTGAGACCAAGAAAACCCCTTAGGTGCTTTAAGGTCTTGGTTTGCGGCCATTCCTGCATAGATTGTATATTTTTGGGGTTCACTTTTACCCCTTATTGACTGACAATGTGTCCCAAGTATTCCACTTCACTGGCTCCAAATGGACATTTGGTCTTTTTGACAAACAATTGATTTTCTGACAACAAGTGAAAGACTTTGTCCACATGAAGCAGGTGGCTATCCCCAGTGCGACTGTAAATGAGGATGTCCTCAAAGAAAACCAAGAAAAAATTATGAAGGTAAGATTTCAATAATTTATTGATGATACTTTGGAAGGTGGATGGGGTATTGCAAAGGACAAAACACATGGCCAAGAATTCATAATGTCCTTAATGAGTTCTGAAAGTAGTCTTTGAAATATCTTCCTCCTTCATCCGGATCTGGTGATAGCGGGAGTGAAGGTCTAATTTGGTGAATACACAGGCACCTTGGATTTCATCCAACAGATAATCAATGATAGGAATGGAAAACTTATTTTGTTGGTCAGTTTATTCAGGGAACAAAAATCAGGGCACATGCACCAAGTACCTTCTTTCTTTAAGACCATCACCACTGGTGAAGAATATGGGCTGTTAATGGGGTGAATTACCCTCACCTCAAGTAATTCATGTACCATCTTTTCTATTTCATTTTTCTGATCACATGGATATCTGTAGGGACGTACATCGGGGGGTTGACTTCCTAGAAGGAGAGGGATGATATGATCATGCTCACCCCTAGAGGGAGGTAAGGTTGTGGGAATCTCAAAGACCTTGGGGTACTTGTCCAAGATGAGTTGTAGGCTAGGAGGAACTACCTAAGAAGCATGTTAAATGACCTGGATGGCATTAAATTGAGCAATCACACAATGGTGACCTTTCTTCAACATTTTTTCCATCCTGTGAGAGCTGATGATTTTAGGAGAGCCCGCTTGGGGACCTAAGAGGGTATAGGGGTGAGCATCTTGGGTGAAGCTCATATATAATATTTGATAATCCATTGTGATTGGCCCCATAGTGCGAAGCCATTCCACTCCTAATACAATATCACGACTTCTCCTGTAACTCGAAGAGGGTTTTGGATTTATATAGTGTGACATGAAGACTGTTGGAAGAGGATAATAGCCGTCCAACACATCAGACGTGGAGTTTTTTGTTTTGTTTAAATGTTGACTTCAATCCTTTTCTTCCAATGCAAAACGCTTTGGGCAGGCACGAAAATAGGATGGCCACACAGCTAGGCCATGAAAAGTCAAAATAAAAGTACAAGTGACGACAATCTATATCTATCATGTGTTAATATATATTATATATTTACCATGTTTTCCATGTGTTAAGTTAATCAATATTTTAATGGGATTAAGAAATGGGTACATTTTCTTAGTTTGGGGAGAGGTCATGAGTTCGAGCCTGTTATCGAGATGAATTTTTAGCTTGGAAATCATTATCTTAAAAAAATAATAAAAAAATACTTGCAAATATTTTCTTTACTATAATATAATAATTAACTTAGTAAAATGTAATAAAGTGAATATAAATTATCATTAATTAAAAAATTTAAAACACCTCTACAATGATTTTACTTCCCCAAATATGATTGGATAGCGTTGGTAAACAAATCAGAAAATAAATTTGGTTGGATCTTAACAGAAGGAACCCACTACTTCTCAACTAAATCCATTGAATTCAAATGTAATGGTAACCTGGAAAGTGCGACGAAAGAGGTACTTTTCTCATTCTAAAAGCAATCCCGTTGAAAATTAGTCAAATCTTATCTGGAAACCAACCTTATTGCACGCAAATCAAACTTACTGTTGAAACGAACATGTTAAAATATTTTGTTAAAAGAAACTCGAGACATAGATACAAGTGGAATTATTTAATTCTACTCACCTACAGCCTGTTCTTTGATGGAGATTTCAGCAGATTGGAAATCCCACTTGTTAGTGGAATATTCGAAGAACAAGTTTGCTTATGAGGTGATGGATGGCCAGATATAGGATGATAGGTATAGGGTCATTGACGATGTCATATTCTACAAGGATAAAGTCTACTTGGTTCCAGATTCGGGGATCAAGAAGAAGATCCTCACAATAGCTCATGATTCACCACTAGTAGGTCATCAGGGGTTTTTCAAAGCCTACAGATAGATCATGGAGAGGTTCTCATGGAACACCCTCAAACAGGACGTTATGAGACACGTTAGTGAGTGTGTGGCTTGCCAGCAGAACAAGTCAGAGCATGCGCTTCCAGCAGGGCTACTTTAGCCACTCCCCATTCCAGAGCAGAAATGGGAGAGTATATCGATGGACTTCATCACAGGCCTACCTAAGGTCTAGGGTAAGGACTGTATCTATGTAGTGGTAGACAGATTGACCAAGTTTTCTCACTTCTATACCATATTGACAAAGTACAACGCAGTTCAAGTAATCGAGCTATTCTTTAAGGAGGTCTTCAGACTTCATGGGTTGCTGAGGAACATCATCAGTGACAGGGACAGTCGGTTCATGGGGACATTTTGGAGAGAGTTGTTTCAGTTGGTGGGGACAGAGCTGACACCTAGCACCAGCTATCACCCTCAGACAGATGGGCAGACCGAGACTCTCAACAAGTGGGTTGAAGGATATTTGAGGAACTATGTAGGTGGACAACATAGAACACGGGTAAAGTGGCTACATCTAGGAGAGCATTACTACAACACCACTTTCCACATGTCCATTGGTATGACACCCTTCCGAGCATTGTACATATATGATTCTCCCACTTTGGTAGACTTGGTTTTTGGGAAGAGTAGAGCTCCCAAGGCCAAGGATTGAATCATAGAGAGTTAGGAGATTCTCAAGTTGCTGAAAGAGAACCTGCAAATGACACATAACCGACAAAATATGAGTGTGGATAGGTATAGGATAGAGCGCAACTTTTGAGGTTGGGGATTTGGTTTTCTTGAGACTCCAACCTTACAGACAGTCATATCTGAAGAAGAGTGGGGCTGAGAAGCTCAAGCCCAGATTTTATGGCCCTTACAGGATCATGCGTCGAGTAGGTGAGGTTGCTTATGAGTTAAATATTCCAGAGGGGAGAAAGATTCATAACATGTTCCACGTATCTTGCCTCAAAAAGGTAGCGGGACAATTCATTAGCAAAACAGAGGAGATTCCCCCATTGGATGAGGAGGGACAATTGGAGTTGGTTCTGGAGGAGGTTTTGGAGTTTCGGGAGCGGAAACTGAGGAGTAGGGTCATCAGAGAGTGTTTGATCATATGGAGAGGGCTTACAGTAGAGGACACTACTTGGGAGAGCGAGCAGGTGTTGCAGCAGTACCCTGGACTGGTATTGCTCGAGGACAAGAAATTTCAGGAAGGGAGGACTGTAATGTGCCTTTCCAAATAGGAGCTCCAGAGAGGAGGCTTAATGGTCTAAACCGCCCCGTTAGACTATAGCCAGGGCTAGAAAAATAGGGTTACTAGAGGTCACTCCAGTCAAAGGTGTTATGTTCAAAAAGTGACATTGAACTAAAAATGGTTAAAAGTGCTTTTAAGTCATTATGAGCTAAAAATAGAATAGATGAGCAAAAATTAGAAGTCAACGGTGAATTAGGGTTTCAATAGTGAATTAGGGTTTTGGAAAGCTATAAGAGAAGAGTCAACGACCTAATTCATCATTATGGAGATTATGACTTGTCATTGAGGAGAGAGGCACATCTCAAGAGAGATAGTTCAGTGGATTCTAGGAGGAAGACACCAGTTGGATGATTTCGGTGTTGAGAGACACACCCTAGTCACAGGAAGATCACACAGGTATTCCATCATTCTTCAGCAGCAGTTACACAGGGTCCAACAACAAGGGTGCACTTATCCAGGGTGAGGGTGCAGCTTCTAAGGAGGTTAAGTAGATCAACTTGTCCCCTCCCGGAGGAGTTCAAAGATTCCCCTCCAACCTAGTTGAGAGGAAGGAAAGGCACATATTTTGCTTGGTTCCTCGTCAGATTCCGACAGAGGAATCATCTGGGGTGCATTTTCCAGACTTGGAAGTGCGACACTTTTGGCGGACACATTTGGGGTTCCCGAGCGAGCATCAGATCAGATTCAGGGAAACCCTTCTGACCCATTTCCTAGTAGACCAATGCGATCATTTTGAGATACATCTCAGCCGATTCCGAAGGTGGAATCACTAGGATGCATTTTTCTAGAGAGAGAGGGGCACATTCCCCCAGGGGGATCCATCCGAGGTCCAGACCCACCAGCAGAGGGGTCGGTCAGTTACCAGGCCTGAGACCTAAAGCAGGGTGCACCATTTGGGACAATTTCCAGGCCATTCCGAGAGGTATAGCCGTCAGGGCGAACTTTCCAGACTTCCAAAGTTACTGTACGTGCTGCCATAGTTCTAGCTCATCCATTGATCCCGCAATGCTCATCTATTATCGGGTATTATCATTTAGTTTTCTTATTGTATTCTGTCTAAGATCCATTTGTCTTTTGATCTAGCTGAGTGATTCATTTTATTCAGCTGCATTCGACCTTTGTACTCTGCAGAGATATCATAATATAAACTTTGCAATCCTTTGTCACATTTGTTATTTGTATGATCATTTATATGATGTAAACAATTAATCCTACACACACATTAGCAACATTTCCTAGACTAGCCAAGTCATAAACATTACAGTTTTGGTAGCCTTGGTGGTCGAATCACGATGATTCATGAGACGATTAAGAGGGTGTACTATTGCATAGGCTAGGAGCACCAAGGATGTCTTGCCTAGCCAGGGAAAACGACTGATGAGGTGCTTTGTAGCGAGGTTCGACAGAGAACAACATGACTTGGAAATGTGAGAGATTGTGTGTTATCTATAGCAAGACAACAATGTTGATAAGTGCATCGAAGATATGTGAACACTTGACAAAAGAGGGACATGATCTTCATGGACTATCATGTGTTGGCTTAGATGGATGACATTGTGATCACATGTTAGGCAGTCATTTGTTCAAATATGCTTGGCCTAGAAGAGGCAACAATAGGTTTCCTGTGATTGGGTGGTGATGACGCAACATTGTCTACAACGAAATGAACACTCTGACATTCTGCACAATTGAAGATGTTTGGCTTGGGTTTAGGCATGCATGTCGGTTAGGTGTATTCCTGGGGATACAAGTAGTTAATGGTTATGCCCAACTAGCAAGGTCATGTCGATGTCACGTGACAACTAGGCTTCTTGAGTGATATGGGATGCTCAAGCAGAATGAAAATTCTACCCCCCATGGAAAATGGTATTAGAGCCATGTTCGAATGTGGAAATTATAGAAGTGTCTCTTCACCACCAACATCCCTTTCATCAGAGGATTCGATGGAGTCATGTTGATGAGGATGTCAACAATTAAAATGGGGGAGAACGTAAGGACCCAATTTGAAGTGCCATTGGTAATGGCATGATAGATGGTGCACTAGGAAAATGTGACTAAGGGTGTATAGTGAGTTCATATGTTTTGGTAGCCTTGGTGACCTAGTTATGATGATTTGTGAGATGGTCGGGATGATGTACTAGCATGTAGGTTAGGAGGACTAAAGATGTCTTACCTAGCAAGGACAAACAACTAATGAGGTGTTACATAGTGAGCTTCAATAGAGGATGGTGCGACTTAGCAATATTATAGATTGTATGTCTTATCCATGGCAAGACAACAATGTTGATAATTACATCGAAAATATATGAATGCATAACTAAGGAGGGACATGATCTTCATTAAATATCATGTGTTGACTTAGATAGATGACAACATGGTTTCACATTGGATAATAGATTGTTCAAGTATGCTTGGCTCTTGAAAGGCAATAGTAGATTACCTATAAAATAAACACTCTAACATACCACGCAATTAAAAGTATTTAACTTAAAGTTAATCAAAACATGTCAATTAAACGTATTTCAACTGATTGATAAATAATAATACCTAACTACAAAGTCACACCAATACCATATGACCACTTAACTTTTTAAATAATATGAAACACTAAAACAAAACGAAAAATCTAACCTCTAATCGTATCTAACTACAAAATATTTTCCCAACATGCCTATACCACCAACCCAACTTTGTTTATTCATCCACTATCATGTAACATGTAAAAGTGTTGTGTTTCAAGAGTGACATCTAGTAGTAAAAATTATAAAAAAAATAGGGATCCATATAGGATTAAGAGAAAGTACATAATCCACGAGATTATTCTATCACTAATATCATAGCTATCATATCCCTTGTTAGAATTAACGAAATCGTCCTTGTTACTAGGCTACAATCCTAATTAACTTATATAAAAAAATTCCCAAACAAACTGATTTGTAAAAAAATCTGGTGAGAGTTCAGGGTCTTTCTGTTATATTCAAATCTAGAGCTATCTTGCTTAAAAACCTCAAATAACGTGAGGAGATCATATGTCAACAATGGGAACCTGAAACCAAACATGGGACGAAAATAGCTCCACCAATCCATCTATATACCTAAGTCCCCCTCCAAAACAGTGCCTTAACCATTAAGAGACCATCCAGATTTATTTGTACAAAGAAGGTACAATCCAGATTTATTTGTGAAAAGAAGATGGCGAACTAGTCTAAGCAGATAGATTTATGACCATGCTTTTTTTCTTTTTCTTTTTCGTCTGATTTTCGAGATACAGCGGAATCCCTCCCGTGTCACACGTCCTCTTAACAGAAGCACGATGGGTTTCCAGAATAGTCTATCTACAGGGAAATTTTATCGAGATTCACGGGTGAACATAAATACTTGAATCTGCTGCATCTTGATTCGGTAACATCCGCCAGACTTGGGCATGACCGCTTATATCACAAACGCAGACATGCTCGCTATGATCGCTGTATATGTATATTAGATCTCCCATGCCCTTGCATTTCACATCACTACTCTCCTGCTCCTCCTCGTCTTTCCCAGTGACCAAATTAAAGATACGAGAGGGCATCGATCCATCTCTGTGCACACAATATTGGTGGACTCTTTATCTACAATATTATTGAAATTCAATAGTCTGAAACTCATCCCGCCATCGTCTCGCCTTAATCCTCCCACAACCAAACCCTTCTTCGAGTTGCCTGACACTATGATCAAACCACTATGATTCATAGAAGAAGATGAACGAGGAGGCCTCAACTTCCCCACAAATTCCCAACACTTCCTTTGCAAATCAAAATAACAACGATCTTCGCTATATCTTTCCAGCAGGTAAATCCTGTCATCGAAAACAGCAGAGGAGAGCCATGTGGAGGAGGGGCTCGCTTTGAAATGGTATGGCAACGGATACAACGATTCCCACACACCAGATTTCAAATCAAGCATCTC
>JZKD02S1775031.1:68553-93311 GCA_000966675.3 Picea glauca
AAAGGGTTCTTGATATTCTTCCCTTGCGCACATCCATTGCATATGCCTTCCTGATCACCCTTGAGTTCTGGTAAACCTGTGACAGCTTTGCATATGTATGGTAGCGCCTTGTAGTCGATGTGGGCCAATCTTCTATGCCAAAGTTCGCTTGAGTTTTCAATGGCATGGGTCATGGTAGTCTTTGGGTGACCCTTTAGCTTATATAAGCCATTTTCTTCATTTCTAATGACGATTTCTTCATTTATGGTTTCTCCTCTAGCCCACATAAGAACTTCTCCATATATAAAGGCAACTCTATAGACTTTCTTGTCTAAAGATGATATGGAAAGTAAGTTCTTCTTTAAGCCTGGTACATAGAGTACGTCCTTCATCTTTATTGAGTTTTCTGAATCTAGCTTGTAGTTTGATTCTCCCACTCCCTTGATGGGATATTGGTAATCATCTCCAAGGGTCACTTTCTGAGAAAACTTCTTTTCTTAAATACAAGAGAGAGTATTTCTCTTACCCGTCATGTGCTTTGATGCACCACTATCAATGAGCCATGTGTCCTCTCCAGGTGTTACCGATCTTGAGAGGGCCGAGATCAAGACATGGTCCTTGATCATCTTCGTAGGTGGCTCTTCATCTTCGACTATGTGGGCATGTTGCCTCTTATGTTTCCTCTTGTATTCTTCTCATCTGACTGGACAATAATTCGCCTTGTGTCTCATCTTATCACAATGATAACATTGTATAGATGAGAGATCTCTTTCCTTGCGTTGTCCTTTCTTCTGAAATCTTTTTGGATGAGATTCTTTGTTATTGAATTTGTTTGATGGTTGAGGCTCTCTATGAGTCTCCCTTTTGAGGTAGGGTTTCTTCCTTCCTCCTTTGGTGTGGGTGGCTAGCACTTGATCATCATCCCTAGCTAGTAGCGCTTCACGATTCGCTACTCTTGTTTCTTCTTGGATGCATTCTTCCCATAGGCTGTCGAACTTCAGTTTCTCCTTCTGGCACATATCGTCTGGATGAAGGCATCCCAAGGTCTTGTAAGACCATTTAGTGTTGTCATTATGAGTTTGTCTTTGTCTATGGTATCTCCAATATCTTGTAGTTGTTCTTTGAATTCCGATATTCTGGAGAAGTATTCCTGAATCATTTCTCCTTTCTGCATCCTTGTATTCTTCAGTTGAGTTCTAAGATTCATCTTCTGGTCTATGTTATTTCCTTCATATAGTCTGGTCAAGGCATCGAACATTTCTTTTGGGGTCTTCTTGGATGACACATAAGGGATAAGATGGTCCTTGATTGAATCTGCAATGATTCTTTTGGCCCTTATTGTGTCCTTTTGATGCTTTGCCTTTTCTACAACATCTTCGAGTTCTGGTAATTCTTCCTTGACGAATCTTGCTAGATCATTCTCTTCAAGAATGAGGTCAATCCTATACTTCCAGGCATGGAAGTTTTCCACTCCTTCTAACTTGTCAACAAGCTTAATGCTTGCAGACATCTTTACCTGGAGCTAGGAAAATGACCGAAAAATGAAAGTGCTCAAAATCAAAATTTGAACTTACCAGGAGATGTGCTTGGCTGAGGTGAGCTGCCTGGTGTGCTTGTATCTGAGAAAATCCAAATTTTGCCCCTTCAAATCTAATCTGCGGATTTCTAGACTGGTGCTTCTGGTACTTCTGGTACTGGTTTTCTGGTACTTCTAGTACTTTTGTGAAACTAGGGTTTCACTTTCTGGGAGATCCAGCCACTGAAAAGGTGCGCTGAGGGTGCCAAAATGATCCTTGGGGGAGGGTGCAACTTTCTAGGTGGTTTTGAAGCTAAAAAGCTTCACTTTTGAAAAACCCTAATTTGCAGGTACTGCAATAGTGACGTTTTTCTCTTGCAAAATATGCTTCCTTCAGGTTGGCTCTGATACCATGTTAATGTTTATGCCATTATTATAGTTCTTTGCATTTCAATAGATAACAACAACATAAGAACAAGATCACTGAGAAATACACATTCACAAGAGACACAACATTTATCTTGGGAAACCCTCTAGGGGAAGAAAACCCAACAAAACTTCTTTAATATAAATAGCCAATACAATGCCAAGAGATCTTAGGCTAAAACAGAAAGTCCTCTCCCAAGATATGTGCCACTCTCTCTCTCCTTTGCCGGTAACAGATAAGAACTTGTCTCTCAAACTGAGCAAGTGAGTTGTGATCAAATGAGGTGCTAGCCTCCTTTATTTATACAAGTTCTGGCACATGTGAAGTGTCTCTTCACTGGCAGGGCCAACTTCTTAATCTGGGTGGGTAGACCCACCTTTATTATATTTCCGGGTCTTCTTATTAACTGTTGGGGTTGACTTCTTATTCTGCCTATTATAATTGTCTGTTGACCAATCCGCAAAAGGGGATTTGGTCCTATTACAATATCCGACATGATCAATCAACAATGGGGACTGATCCTATGAATAAAATATCAATAATAATAAGAATACTCTTTGAAGTTACATTATTTCAACATGCACAAAATTGGAATGGGCATGCACAAATTCGTTTGTGTGTGCACATGAGATTAACCCAAAACTTTGGGTGCCAACAACCCCCCACCACTATTACTTGGCTCGTCTTTGAGCCAACTACCTCATGGAATGTTTGTAGTATGTTGGCACCTAAAGTTTTCGATTAATATTGCACACGCACACAAATGGAATTTTGCACACCCAAGCTAATGCACAAGGATTAACAAGAAGTGTGTGGCAGACCAAGTTTTGATATTACGCGTTAAGTCCATAGTCTACCAAATGCACGTCGGTCCAAGTTTTGAGAAGCACATTGAAAATCAAGAAGACGGACACCAGAATCAAGAAAGGAATCATTGAGAAATATTCTCGAATGATCACTGCTAGCAACACAAGAGAATGTGGAGATGAAAAAAGATGAGTTGGCAAGGCAATTACGATTTCACCGCTTCCTGAAAGGATACATGGAATGAAAGAAGGAAACAAAAGAATGAGAGACTGTTAGTAAGTAGAGTAAGTGGATCAGAACTGACAGAGATAGAGTTCACGAGCAGGGAAATCTATAAAAGGAAGCAACGACATCGAAAATGGAGTTACACACTCACTGAGAGGATTCACTGTTGTGTTATTGAGCTCGTTGTGAGCCTTTGTAGTATTGTAATGTTGTAATTCTTCTGACTATAAGTTTGAGTCTGTCATATGTCTAGGGTTTGAAAAGGATGCGTAAAGAACAATGTATTGTAACTCTAGAGAATTATCTAAAGAGGACATGAGACTTTGTCATTGTTGAGTATTGTTTTCTTAATTTATGCTTATGTTTAATGGAATGTGAGAATAATAAATTTGCAGCAATTATGCTCTATCATGTGTCACTCATGTGTTATTTGGATATGTGTGTGTATTGTTTTACATATTGATAATAATAATGTGTCGTTAATGGAGTGTATGGATGCCATCCTAGATGGATCCATGTGAATTTAGTCCTTCATCCCCATCACAAGACCAAATGGTCTTTGTGATCTTCATTGTGTCTTGGGTGAGACCTTCTTCAGCATTGGTTGAAGATTGATATGTCGATGCTTTGGGGGTTTTGTTCGTCAACTCTAGACAAAACCTATGTCTAAACTCCTTGTCTTTAAGAAAGATGCGCGCAAGCATGAAACATCCCAACAAATGGTTCTGTTGTCGAGACCTGAAAGTCTTGTATTGAACGATGAAGGCAAAGAATGAGGTGGTATGCCACCCAAATAAATGAACCCCCTTCTCTACAATGTAGTCGCTCAGGCTATTCCATCCATTTCCAAGGATTTAGTGCTACTAGTAAGGAAATCTCAATGCTAGAAACTCCAAGGATTCTTAGTTGTGGACAATTCTTTCACAATTCTCATCATTCTCATCATGCACACATACATCAATTCCTTGTTGAAATAATCAACAATTACCTACAACCAATAAACAATAGCTTTGTTCCCCAACAATTTGTTTTCTCATGCCCAAAGCAAGAACAAGAGTGAGCAAAAATAAATGAATGAGGTACAATGAATGGTGAACCGAAAATGATCTAGTAACCCTCAAACAACCCAAAATTAGGGTTTATATAATTACATACAATTAAGCACCATGTGGCCTCCCCAAGAAGCTCACGTAGTCACTTTTCCCAACTAATTCCAGATGGGTGAATAAAATATAATAAAAATACTTAGCCCCTTTAGCGCCCCCTCTCTCTTGGAATCATAGCCCCCTATCTCTATCCTTGTTTATTTTGCAGCCAATGATGTATTTTATTATTCAAAGTATTCAAAGTATTGCATTTCCTAGTCTCTCTCGCCTTTCAATTTTACAGGCACTCTGGCCTTTCATCAAATAAACCAAAATTACATTATTATTTCGGGGACTCGAAACCAGGGTATTACATTCCCCTCTCACTTATTTTGGCTATGTCCTCAGTGCATATATAAAAGAGAAATCAAAATTTCAAAAGTCTTCAAAAATTCATGGGTACTCTTCCTGCATGGCATCCTCATGCTCCCAAGTAGAATATTTAGGACCATAGCAGTTCCACTGAACCTTTACCAATCCTATGGCTCAATTCCAGAGCACCTTGACCTTCTTGTCCAATATGCACACTGGTTGGAACTGAAAGTCTCCTTCTGCCTCCACCTGAATCAAATTCCAATCAATAACATGGTTAGGATCATGCACACACTTTTTAAACAAAGAGACATGAAATACATTATGCACATTCATGGAAGTAGACAATGAAAGCATGTATGTAATTGGCCATATTTTGTCCAATATCTCAAATGAACTACATAATCTGGTTGCTAGCTTGGTACAGATGCCCAAATTTAATGAGTTTTTCTTGGGATTCACTTCCAAAAGCACATTCTCTCCCACTTTAAATTATCTAGTTTCCATGTTCTTATCTGCATAACACTTTTGTCTATCTTGTGTTTCTTTCAAATTCTGTTTAATTTTAACGATTTGGTCTTCCATATCCTTGAGGAATTCTGGCTCAAGTACTACTTCATCTATTGGGTTGTCCCAACTCATTGGAGTATTGCATTTTCTACCATATAAAGCTTCAAATGGGCTCATCTTCAATGAAGCTTGATACCCATTATTGTAGGCAAACTCAACCAAATGCAACTAATCCTCCCACTTAGATGGCTTATCCATCACATACATTCTCCACATGTCTTCAATCACTTGGTTGAATATCTTTATTTGCCCATCTGAATGTCGATGGTATGTAGTGATAAAGTTCATATTTCTACCAAATCCATTAAATAATCCCCTCCAAAAGTTTGAACTAAACTTTGTATCTCTGTCTGAAACAATTTCCTTAAGTATTCCATGCAACCTATCAATTTCCTTCATGTAAACTTCTGCAATATTAGTTGTTGTATGAGTCATCTTCACTTAGACAAAATGAGCATCCTTTGTCAACTTATCCACCACTACCATTATTGAGTCATGTTGCTTTGTTGTCCTGGGCAATTTAGTAATAAAATCAATGGTTACCACTTCCCATTTCTTCTCTGGAATTGGCAATGGTTGTAGCAAACCCACTGGGTGACTATGCTCAACTTTCACTCTCTGACATTCTATACATATGGCAATGTAATAAAAAACATCCTTCTTCATTCCTGGCCAAAAGTATTGGCTTCTTATTGTTGCAATTTCTTTTTAGTAACTCAGATGTCTGACACATGGAACATTATGCATTTCTTTTAATACCAAATATCTAAGTTCTCTAGAAGTAGGAACATAAATTATGTTTTTATGCATAAGTAATCCATCTTCGTTCAACTTATACTCTTTAAATTTTTGTTGTACATCTTCCCGTTATAATATTTCTTTTACTTGTAGGTAATGCTGGTATGTAACATCAACATCTAAACTTCTTCTCTTTAAATCTGAATTGCATACTAATTGTTGTAGAATGCATAATATGTACCCTTCTGTTGAGTGTATCAATAACTTTATTTTCTTTTCCTTTGATATGCTTGATGTCAAAGTCATACTCACTTAAAAATTCCATCCATCTTGTTTGCCTGACACTTAAATTTGGTTGCTCAAAAAGATATTTCAGACCACTATGGTTTGCCCTTAATTTAATTAATTTCTTCCCCATGAGATAATGCCTCCATATCTTCAATGCATGAATTATGGCAGCAATTTCTAAATCATGTGTGACATAATTCCTCTCATGTTATTTAAGCTTTCTAGACTCATAGCTAATGACATGTCCACTCTGAATGAGGACTTCACCAATTCCTTCTTTACATGCATTTGTGCATACCACAAAATTTTCATTTGGATCAACAATCTTCAAAATAGGTGCACTAGTAAGTAACTCCAATAAATTAATTTTGTCTTCACACTTTGTTGTTCATTCAAACATAATTCCCTTATTTTTTAAAGAAGTGATGGCATGAACAATCTTAGAGAACCCTGTTGTAAATCTCTTGTAGTATCCAACCAATATTATGAAAGATATGACTTTTGAAACATTCCTGGGTGTTGGACATCATCTAATGGCTTCAATCTTTTGTATCTACTACTATATCTTCCTTTGAAATAATGCACCCCAAATAATAGATTTTCTCTTGGTAAAAAGAGCACTTTCTTAGCTCGGCATACAATTGATGATCCCTTAGCACTTGCAACACCATTCTCAAATGTTGTTCATGTTCTTCCTCTGACTTGGAATAAATAAGTATGGCATCCAAGAAAACAATGAAAAAATTATCCAGATAGTTTCTAAATATTCCATTCATCAAGCACATAAAGAAAACCGATGCATTGGTCAGTCTAAATGGCACCACTACAAATTCATAATGCCCATATTTGGTTCTAAAAGTTGTCTTACTGATGTATTCTTCCTTGATTCTCACCTGTTGATATCTTGATCTCAGGTCTATCTTTGAAAATATCCTTGCTCCTCTTAGTTGATCAAAGATGTCATGAATTTTGGGTAGAGAGTATTTGTTCTTCAATGTCTCTTTATTCAACTATCAAAAGTCAATACATAACTTCAACATTCCATCCTTCTTTTTCACAAAGAGTATTGGTGCTCCCGAAGGTGATACACTTGGGCGTATGTACCCTTTCTTCAATAATTCTTCCAATTGCATTTGTAATTATTTTAATTCCTATGTACTCATTCTATAAGGTGTATTTGATACTAGGGAAGCTCCTGGTACTAAATCAATAGAGGAATTTATATCCCTCTTTGGTGGAAATTCTGGTATTTCTTTGAATACATCCTCAAACTCTTGCAATACTGGAAAATATTCAAAACTTGGCCCTTTGATATTTTCTAGCTCCTCCACATGAGCTGCATATAATTGACATCCTTTCCTGAAACATCTTTTCAACTATAATGTTGAAATCTCCATAATAGAAATGGGTCTTGGAATTATTTTCATAGTGCTTTGCTGCCCTTCTTCATCAAGACATGTAAATGTCTTATTGTGGCAATCTAGGATAGCATGATGCTTGTCGAACCAATCCATTCTAATTAGGATATCATAAGATCCTAATGGTATGATATTAATATAAACATTAGTATCCACTCCATTCATATTTATTGGACAATCTCTCACCGTCTTATTGATCTTTCGTTTGGTTCTAGTGGCTACCTGAACCAACCATGATTTTTCAAGATTACTTTTATTCAACTAAAATAAGTTCACTATTTTAGGATCAATGTAACTATGGCTTGCTCCTGAATCAATTAAAATAGAAATAAGCTTATTTATGATCTTACCTTCCACCTCAATCATATGGGATTGGTGTTTTGTTATCGATCTTCCAGGGTTGCATATATCCTTGGAGTATTTCTTCCCATGTCTTCTACTGTAATAGCCTCTTGGTTGTTGTGTAGTGTCCTCATCTTGTCTTCTCTGTGAGGGAAATCCTTATACATGTGATCTTCCTTGCATCCCCAACATTTGATTGGTGGTCTTCCCCTTTTTCCCAAGGAATCTTCCTTCTTGGATTCATTCTTAGTAGGCATTTTGTTGATATGTGCTAGGATTGTTTCTATTGAAAGGAGGTTTGAATCCCTTCCTTTCCTGATCATATTTCTCCTTCTTCTTATCCTTCCAAGATTTATGAAAAGACTCCCTACCTTTTCCTTGCTCATATAAATACTTAGCTTATATAACCGTCTCTATCAAAGTTATGGGTTCATTATATTGAATTTTATGTTTATAGAAACTTCAACAACCCTAATAACTTATTTTCATATTCTCCCATGGTCATGCTCCTCATCCTGAGTTTAAATAACTCTTGCATCTTTTTGTCATAATAGTTGTTTAAAAGATAATCCTGCTAAAAATATTTCTTGAACTTTTTCTAAGTACTCCTACTCTCATAAATGTGCTCAACTTTCCTCAATTGATCCCACCATATAACAGTTTTTCCATGTAAATGGTATGTGGAAATCCTAACTTCTAGGTTATATGAGTAGTTTTGCAACTGAAAATACTTCATGAATCCAAGCAACCAAGCTTCAAAATCATCTCCCCTTTGTCTTTCACCATCGAAGGATGATGGCTTAAGTTTTATGAGCTCCCCTTGCAAACCGTTCAACTCATGTCTTCTTCTTTGATGCCTAACAATTGACAATTATGGACTACTCCTTGACTCTTGAGATGCATAAAAATCCATGGCTGAGTGAGTAACTGACTGATGTCTATGAGTTACACTAACACTTCTTGAGTGACTGGGTCTTCTGTAGTTATCTCTTCTTTTATGATGTCTTCCTTCTTCCTCATGTCTTTATCCCGATCCATTCTTCGCTTGCCTCTACAATTGGTTTAGGATTTGCATCATCTAAGCATTTATTTCATTCTACTCCTCCTCTTCTCTCATTATCTTCTCATTGTCAGCTCTATAACTCTGCACTTCCAGACTTCTCATAGTCTCTAGAAATTTTGTTGGTTCCACTCTGCTCTTATGTCCATTAGATTTTGTTTCAACATTACCCACACTGATATTTTGTCCTTTGGATTTTCTCTCATGACTATAGGCTCCTTGTGCATCCTCCATGCCTATAATATGAAATCTTGGGCTTGAATTTTTATGCTTATACCTATAATTCTACAAAAGGTGCAAGCAACCATTTTGTTAGATTAATGCATATTATAATTTTTTGTCAATGAATGCTACATGTGCTTCTTCTTCTCAATTAATGAAGAATCATGTCACACTTMTCTAATTTATAATCTTTCAAGATTWTTCTCATMTAAATCATATTTCCAATGAATATTMTTATGCCCCRGTCTGATCTCTGAGTTGAAATTTATGGCTTCCTGAAAAARCCATTTTCACCCAATTTGYGCATTTTATTCACYGGTGCAATTTTACTAGAAGACCAACTTTTKTCAACCACAAAAKAAATTCCATCAACARCCAAGAAAACTCATGCAAYGGGCATTGATASTAATWATGATGTGAACAMACAACAACCTTCATATTCTCCATYTRTTGCTCCAATAYGATTCTAYAACAATCTAGAATTTGMAACTGTCCTTTTTACAAWTTTTCCAGACATAAACTGATTATCTCTCAAACTATGCACTTCTGGGAAAACTTCACTAAGGAGATTTTTTTTGTYCYGGTGAGTATATAAAATGTTTAGTACATAAAATTTTATAGTTTTGTGATCTGGGGTCACTTTCCCTYGTCTGAAAAACCAAAAAATYYCCCAAAAATGGCCTAGAATAATGGATTTTGGCCTATTTCAGCATCCCCAATCCAAATCCCTTGGAATCTATCCAATTCCTTCACTAGGTATTTTCATGTCTACTTTTTAGACTCTCTCCAAAAATTTTAGCTTAGTTTGGATCTTGGCCACTTAACTAGACTAAGATCTTTAAAAACCATTGTTTTGAACTTTCTAGAAAATTCAAGCAGAAATGGTCAATGGCCCTCATTGGCACTTTTGTATCCCTCCTCCCCATAGACAAAACCTAGAAAATTTTATCTCAATCTGAATTATTCTACTCTAGTTATGTCCAAAATAAGAAAATGGCTCCAGACTTGTTTTTTTTTTAAACATAGGCAACTATTTGCATATGTGGCATCTATCGATATGGATGTTGATGTGGCACCATGGGTCCACATGGCACCTTGAGGGGATTCCATGTCACCCCTCCAGTCATCAAGGCATGCCCCATCATCCTCTTGTATTCCTTCCTCTTCCTTACCCTTTACTTCTCCTTCTCTCCCCTTTCTTTTACCTTTACCTTACACTTCAATATATAAGTAAAAATAAAAATATTATTGAATACGGGACCCACCCATACTCCCAGCCACATGGCACAACCATAGTGCCCATGTCACTGACGAGTCCCATCTCCATTTCCATACCTCCACTCAGTGTTCTCCTATTGGTCGCGGTGACATGCAGGTCCCATATTGCACCTTTACCCTCCGCACACAACTAACACGGTCCCCAGATCAAATGGTGGAGATCAGGGATGATCAATGATCAAGGGTTGATTTCAGAGGTTGAAAAAAACGATATTTAATGACCCATTCACCACCAAAACCACCATACCATCTAGTGGATACGTGACACTCCCATATCCATTTCAAAGGATTAAAAGGTTTTCAAATCAATTTATCAAAGCTCTGATACCACTAATGGTATTGGGCCACCACAACAAATTGTCGCCTCGCCATGGTGGTCTACCAACCCACCATTAGGGCCTGCCAACCTGGCACGATGACCTACCACCATGCCACCGACCTTCCACCATGGACCTTCCATCGTGGCAATCCACATCCTCACCGCCACATCACTAGCCACGTGGCATCCATGTCATCTTGACGTCACTATATGAAAAAATTTCCAATATTCCAAAAAATGCATATTTTCAAGAAATGTCTTCAGTCGCCCAAGCATGCTCCAACTTGGCCTTTGTGAAATTATTAATATTTCAACTTGCAAGTCAATCCATATAGCCCTAGCATTGTAAAGAGGCACTCTAATACCAATATGTGATGTACCCATCAACTTAGGTACCTCAAGCATTCACTTTCTTGACAAATATCTAATTTCTGATACCATTGATAAGTCATGAAGCATGATACATGCACATGCAACAATAAAGAACCATGTTAAACTATACAGGAAATGGTTAACATGCCATGCACAACATTAACAACAAGCATGCACAATATAAACACATCTCAGAGATAATTAATACACAACAGAATATAAATTACAAAGAAAACATAGAGAGCACTTATCTTTAAATAAACCATTCACCAACTGGTTGCAGACATCGAACGTTCCACCCAAACATAGGCATTGTTGTTCTAACTCTCTCAACAATAGGTCACCCCTGAGTAGAGGCTACAAATCCACAAGGATGGGTCCTAGGATGACTCTAAAACACACACCATTCAGCTATCAAGCTCTCATAGTTGTCCCAACCACACAACAATCCTAGTTTACCAGCTCTCTTTCCCCCTCAGTTACTAATATGTGATGTACCCATAGACCCGAGTACCTCAAGAATTCACTTTCTTGACAAATTTCCAATTTATGATACCATTGATAATTCAAGAAGCATGATACACACACATGCAGTAATCAAGAAACATGTTAAACTATAAAGGAAATAATTAACATGTCATTCATAGCATTAACAACAAGCATGCATGATATAAACACATATCAGATATAATTAATACATAGTGGAATATAAATTACATAGAAAATACAAAGAGCACTTATCATTAAATAAACCATTCACCAATTGGTTGTAGATGTTGGACGTTCCACCCAACCGTAGACATTGTTGTTCTAGCTCTCTCAACATCAAGTCACCCTCGAATCGAGGCTATGAATCCAAAAGGATGGGTCCTAGGCTGAATCTAAAACACACACTAGTAAACTATCAAGCTCTCATAGTTTTCCCAACCACACAACAATCCTAGTTTACCAACTCTCTTTCCCCCTCAGCCTGCACCACCCAAAGAAATGAACCCCCTTCACTGCAATGTAGTCCCTCAAGTTGTTCCATTTCTTTCTAGGGCTCCAATGCTACTAGCCAGGAAATTTCAATGCTGGAAACTCCAAGGATTCTCAATTTTGGACAATTCTTTCACAACTGTCATCATTCTCATGCACACAAGCATCAATTCCTTGCTGAAATAATCAACAATTACCTACAACCAACAAGCAATGGCTCTGTTCCCCAACATTTTTTTTCCCATGCCCAAAGCAAGAACAAGAGTGAGCAAGAATGAATGAATGAGGTACAATGAATGTTGAATCGAAAATTATCTAGTAACCCCCAAACAACCCAAAAGCAAGTTTTATATAATTACATGCAATTAAGCACCACATGTCCTCCCCAAGAAGCTCACATAACCAATTTTCCCAACTAATTCCAAGATGGGTGAATAAAATATAATAAAAAGACTTAGCCCCTTTAGTCCCCCCTCTTTCATGGAATCATAGCTCTTTATCTCTTTCCTTATTCATCTTGTAGCCAACGATGTGTTTTACTATTAAAACTATTCAAAGTATTACATTTCCTAGGCTCTTCGGCCTTTCAATTTTACAAGCACTCTGGCCTTTCATCAAATAAACCAAAAAACACATTTTTAATCTGGGGACTCAAAACCAGGGTATTACAATGATTCAAGTAGATGAGGCTTCTAAGAATATCATGATACAAAGTGGCATCAACTAGTGGTGTGGAACACTTCACCTTAAGCTTGACTCCAGATAGAAAGGAAGTCAGTGTAGGCTTGCAATCAAGCATGTGAAAATGAGCCAGAATATTAAAAGCATACTTGGGTTGCATAAGAGAGATCCCAGAAGAGGAATGAGCAATCTCAATCTCGAGAAAATAGTGCAGGATACAGAAGTCAGTCATGGAAAACCTGTCATGCAAAGCATTTTTTATGCTTTCAATGATGGATGAGGTGCTCCTAGTGACAATCAAGTCATCAACATAGAGAACCAAGAATAGAAGAGCATCCTCCTATCTCAATATCTAGACATTTGGATCTGAGTGGCAACTAGAGAACCCAACTGAGAGAAGAAATGAGTCCATCTTGGCATACCAATCCCGTGGGGTCTGTTTGAGACCATAGAGAGACTTCCACAATCTTCAAACTAGTGAAGAATCCTGAAAAAATCCTTGTGATTGCTCCATATAAATCTCCTCATGTAGATCATCATGAAGAAATGCACACTTCACATCCATCTAATGTACAACCCAACTTTGAGCTGCAACAATAGCAAGTATCAAGTGAATGGAGTTCATTTTGGAAATGGGGACAAAGGTCTCAGTGTAGTTAACAGCAGGAACTTGAGAAAAACCTTTAGCCAAGAGTCGTGCTTTGAACTTGTCAGCTAATCCATCAGCTACAAATTTGGTTCGATAGATCCACTTACATTGAACCCATTTTCTTCCCTCGGGAACTGGAAAAAGATCCCAAGTTTTGTTTCAAGTCAACGAGTTGCACTCTTCCTCTATTGTTGAATCCCACTCATCAATACCTGATGCTTCATCAAAGGACTATGGATCTAAAGCTATGGTAATGTAGGAATGTGAAATATCTTGATGTTGTGACCGAGTCCTCCAAGTATTGAAAGGATCCCCAGGAAGATTTCTTGTAGACTCAAGTGTCTGATGAGGCCAGAGAGGCATGGTAGGGGATGGAGGAGAAGAATCACCATCCTCAAAATCTTAATTCTATGAAGAGGAGGATGAAACCTCATGATCAACTCTGGGAGTAGATATAGCTGGAGGAAAATCCTTTGAGTCACTATTTGAATCTATTGTGGAGGAAGGAAGATGAGAGGATGAGCTAGGAGATATTTCCTCAAATTGCACACTACGCTCAATGAAGAGCTCATGTTTCTTAGGATTCAAGAGTTGATATCCTTTGATACCATCGGGGTAACCAATAAAAATGCAAGGTTGACTCTTAGGTTATAGGGCCTTGCACTTCTCTAAAGGAATGTTTTCCCAAGCCGGGAAGCCAAAAAATATGAAGTGTCGCACAACAGGTTTCCTAGCGCACCAAGCTTCAAAGGAGTTGTTGGTCCTAATGTCTGCACCTGGCTGCTAAAGGGCAGAGCTATGCCACCTCAAGTTTAGAATGGTTGGTTTCTTAATTTTTGTTGGTCAGTTAGAGGGTTGGTTTTACCAAGACAAGAGCATGGTTGGGTTGGAAAATGATAAGGATGAGGGTCCTCCTTGGTAGTTGGCACACTAATGATAGACAAGTGAAATAACAGAGGTAAAAACAAAGGGAAACAACAAACCATTCAATGAATAATTTGCTACAAGAAGTTCATACTTAAAATATCATTTCAAGACATTAAACATGTATCAAAAACATAATTACTTCCATAGGTTGCAATAAAAACAAATCTTCATCAAAGCATAACTGTTATCACAGGTTGCACATTAATAAAGACAAGTTATATAGTAGCTTAAGGAAAAGAAATGTACTTCGCACAAATCAAAATTTCATTCAAGATAAGAAACACATATGAATTTGGACACAAACAAATTGTCATCAATAGTATCTTCACTAGGAAGAGAGATTTAGTCCATGCACAAAATGGGTCCAACCAGTTGTTGTATTGATCTCTTTTTCCCAAAAAACTCCCCCTCTCAAAACATACAGAAACTACATATTTATCATAAATGCAGAGGCCCTCGACCAGTGTGGAACTGAGGCTTAGCTCTACACCTCGGCTGTAAAACAACTTACTAACTTAACTAAAACACACTGCTAGAGTATGTTAATGAATACTCTGAACTTGACTTAACAAAAAGGAGTGGTTCTTATCACACATAGAATACCACTTAGTATTCCTTAAACTAAAAGAGTCTTGACTAAACAATTGAAAACCGCTACTAGCAATGAAACTGGACTGATGCATGCGATGGAATGAATTGAGACTTTGACATAAACTAATTCAGAGTGACAGAACTGAGTTCTGGATTAATCATGGAATGCACATGCACTGTTGGAGGCCACTGGAGACAACTGGAAGTGTGGTTGTGTCTTTCCCCCGTTCCTAGTATGGAACCCCTTTTTAAACTTTTCAAATATGCAATAAATGTGGGGGAGCCACTTCGAAAATTCGACATTCGCAGGTTTCAGATCACATAGGATGCATATCCTCCGTAGGAAAGAACCCATGAAGTCATTAACCAACACTAATCACTTATTAAATCGAGATTATATTTAACCTTAATTACTTCGAGACTTCGACGGTTGGGCACTTCAACGTTTGGGGACTTCGAAGTGAAGAACATGAAAATCTCCCGAAGTGACAATGTTGCGAAGTGACATGGTGGCCTGAGGTCATATGATGTCACAACTATTGATGTGTCACATGAGGCGAGTGACATGTGTCACTCAAAAATGAGCAGATGATGGGACCCAAATGACCAGAAATGAGTGCCACATGTCAGGTCCATATGGAAGCCATGTGTCTCCATGGATGAGCGCCACAAGTCCCAACGGATGAGTGTCACATGCTTTGGCACTTTGACACTTTAGCGTTCGGGAGTTTTGGATTGCAAAGCATGAAAATCTCCCAAAGTGACTTTCTCCCGAAGTCATTAACTCGTGATTATTACTAATACATCTGAGATTAAGACCCTTTTACCATTAAATACTTTGGGATTTCGGGACTCTGCCCTTCGACAACTTTGACCTATGATGAGTTGAAAAAATTCCTGGAGTTGTACGGCCCTGATCTGACGTGTCCACATGATGCCACTGTGCCTATGTGTCATGACTGATGAGTGCCACATGTCTTCGGAAATTCAGCATTTCGACACTTTGCTTGCTTTGGACCAGAACCTCCCGGATGAATGAACTCACGAAGTGACGTGGTAGTGAGGGCCCACTCTAGCACTTCGGGGGTCTGGTACTTCAGAAAATTTGAACCAAAGGCAAGTTCAGATGCCTAAATGCTAAAGTCGTGGAGCGGAGCCAATCCTGTTAAACCCCGCGTGAGTTTGAGACTCCGAATGCGCGAGAGCCGTTGATCTGCGTCGACTGTTGGATCTCCACCATTGAAGATTTGACTTGACTGTTGGCTTAAATTCTAAGCCCAAAATGGACTGATTTGATTTGTTGCCTTTTTCTGTGGAAGCTTACTAAGCTTACGAAGGACTTGTTGGACCTGGATGTCTCCTGTGCACACAAAATACTTGGTCGACCTGCTGTGATCTCAATCAATGGTATACATGATGACAAGCATTCTGAACCAAATCATGATATGTAATTATCCTTCAAGAAAAAATAGAAACAAAATGCGTGAAGACTCAATCAAGAAAGAAACGATAAAAAAACAAGTCACTCAATAATGGGAAATCGACTTCACCAACCAGAAGAGGAAACTTTGATGAAGGTATAGGGAAATGAAAGAGGAGGGGCATGGGTGTAGACCTAGGTTACAACATTGGCTCCAACCAGGGATATCACTTCCCTGTGAGGTTCTAAGAACAACAAATCAGCGCTAAGAACAACAGATTAGTGCCTTTTAATTAAATAACTACTCTTACCTCCCTTCTCTCTGTAAGTCGTGTATCTTTGCCACTGTCTCTCAACCAATGCATCTTATTGAATCCAAAACTGCAACTACACCCTAGTGCCTTTATTGGGCCATGGAGTCTTTATTCAATCTGAAACCTAAAACTCTAGCTACACCCCAGTGCCTTTGTTGGGCTATGGAGTCTTATTGTTGATCTACACGCAAACTACTGAAAAAACAACATACTGAAAGCAATATGTGAACTGAAAAATTAACTACTCGAACTAAGATATTATTCTCCTACTACCTACTCTATTCAACTGAAAACCAAGTAATCATGTGTAATCAGATTTCCAATGAAACCAATAAACCATTTGACTTAGAACCATAACTCTGTGCATGTCATTGTTTAGAATAATCCAAAGAGGACATATCATATGCAACAAAAAATTAGCAGGCATCTCGTATTCACGGCTGTAAAAGTTGATCATGCTAAAACTTACCACCTTTGAGATTTTGAAAAAATAAGAATCCATCCATCTCGCTATTGGATCTTGAAACTCATGAAAAGCCTCCAACTAGTCGAGAGGACAAAGTTGTTATTGTGTAAGATCTGCATTTTAAACAAGACTGAGATGCTCCTGTCCTCGTTGAAACAACTCATGAAAGTCATGTGATTCACAACCATAAAGGGAAAAAAAACACTCATGATATTGCTCATCTTTTTGTTTGAAATGGTCAATGGGTATGTCTTCTGCATTGCTGGATTTTCCTTGTTCTAGCTCCAGAATGTCATCTTCAGACTTATAGATTTCTTGTTGCTCAACAATTTCAGAAGGAAGGGGAACAACTTGCTCGTGACCTTCAACATCACTTTCCTCATAGTTAATTAAATCTTTATGAGAACATATAACGACATATGTATCATAACAACGACTAACTCAGACATCTAGAATAATGTAAGATGTATACAAAGCCTTGTTATCGTCAATTTCATCATTAATGTAATTCCCAACATCAAATTTTTGAATAAAATAATTTGAAGAAGAGTCATATGTAACTGAATCTTCCTCCACTTCCTCAATGGAAAAATTCCTTTTATTTTCACTACTAGAAGAACTAATAAGTGACTATCGAATATGAGATCCAAATTCTTCACAATAGTCTTCAAAAAGTAAATCAGCTGGAAAAAACCTTTTACAATGCTCATTGAATGCAACATGGAACTGTTCCAGGGAGGAGATGTTAGCAGAGGACAAGGATCGATACCACTCACAAGCATCTCCCTCTAATGAGTACATGAACATCTTCATTAACACATCCTCATGATGTATTCCCCACTGATGCATGAGTTCATGAAACTCAAGCAAATGATCTGCAGGATTGTCACCTCTATGTTTTCTAAATCTGGGCAAGAAATCACCCCACTCATCTATAGTAGGAACAACATTTGGAAAACCAGGAATAAAAGAGAAATTAAAAGGAGAAAACCTTTGAGCCAAGATGGCATCCATCTGAAAATATGACTTCTTAATACTGTGGAGTCACCACTGGATTCTTTAATCATGGATTTGACAGGTGAATGATCTACAGTCTGAATGTGTCTAGTCTTTGTTCACCATCAAAGATAAGATCTGATCATTGTCATTCTCCCAGGGAAAGATATTTTGTTACTCCGTCCCCGGCAACGACGCCAAAATATGTTAATCCTAATGTCTGCACCTGATTACTAAAGGACAGAGCTAGGCCACCTCAAGTTTAGAATGGTTGGTTTCTTAATTTTTGTTGGTCAGCTAGAGGGTTGGTTTTACCAAGACAAGAGCATGGTTGGGTCGGAAAATGATAAGATTGAGGGTCCTCCTTGGTTGGTGGCACACTAATGACAGACAAGTGAAATAATAGAGGTAAAAAAAAAGGTAAACAACAAACCATTCAATGAATAATCTGCTGCAAGAAGTTCAATACTTAAAATATCATTTCAAGACATTAAACATGTATCAAAAACACAATTACTCCCAGAGGTTGCATTAAAAACAAATCTTCATCAAAGCATAGTTGTTATCATAGGTTGCACATTAATAAAGACAATTTATACAGTAGTTGAAGGAAAAGAAATGTACTTCACACAAATCAAAACTACATTTAGGATAAGAAACACATACAAATTTGGACACAAACACACTGTCATCAATAATATCTTCACCATGTAGAGAGCTTTAGTCCATGCGTAAAATGGGTCCAAGCAGTTGTTGTATTGATCTCTTTTCCCCAAAAAACTCCCCCTCTCAAAACATACAGAAACTGCATATTTATCATAAATGTAGAGGCCTTCGACCAGTGTGGAACTGAGGCTTAGCTCTACACCTCGACTGTAAAACAACTTACTAACTTAACTAAAACATGCTGCTAGAGTATGTTAATGAATACTCTGAACTTGACTTAACAAAAAGGAGTGGTTCTTATCACACATAGAAGACCACTTATTATGCCTTAAACTAAAAGAGTCTTGACTAAAGAATTGAAAACCGCTACTAGCAATGAAACTGGACTGATGCATGCACTGGAATGAACTGAGACTTTGACAGAAACTAATTCGGAGTGACAGAACTGAGTTCTGCATTAATCATGGCATGCATGCGCGTTGTTGGAGGCCATTGGAGACCACTGGAAGTGTGGCCGTGTCTTTCCCTCGTTCCTAGTCTAGCGCCCCTTTTTAAACCTTTCAAATATGCAATAAATGTGGGGGGGGGCACTTCAAAAATTCAACACTCGGAGGTTTTGGAGCGCAGAGGATGCATATCCTCCACAGGACATAACCCCTGAAGTCATTAACCAACACTAATCACTTATTAACCCGATATTATCTTTAATCTTAATTACTTTGGGACTTCAACGGTTGGGCACTTCGATGTTCAGGGACTTCAGAGTGTAGAACTTGAAAATATCCCAAAGTGACAATGTTGCAAAGTGACATGGTGGCTTGAGGTCATATGATGTCATGGATGCTGATGTGTCACATGAGGCAAGTGACATGTGTCACTAAAAAATGAGCAGAGGATGGGACCCAAATGACCCGAAATGAGTGCCACATGTCAGGGCCAGATGGAAGCCACATGTCTCCACGAATGAGCGCCACAAGTCCGGAGGGATGAGTGTCACATGCTTCGACACTTTGACGTTCGAGAGTTTTGGATTGTGAATCATGAAAATCTTCCGAAGTGACTTTCTCCCGAAGTCATTAACTCGTGATTATTACTAATTGATCCAAGATTAAGACCCTTTTACCATTAAATAATTCAGGAATTCGGGACTCCGACCCTTCAGCGACTTCGGCCTATGCTGAGTTGAAAAAATTCTCGGAGTGGTATGACCCTGATCTGACATGTCCAAATGAAGTCATTGTGCTGATGTGTCATGACTGATGAGTGCCACGTGTCTTCGACACTTCGACACTTTGCTTGCTCTGGACCAAACCCTCTCGGATGAATGAACTCGTGAAGTGATGTGGTAGTGAGGGCCCACTCCGGCACTTCGGGGCTCCAATACTTCAAAAGATTTGAACCAAAGGCAAGTTCAGATGCCCGAATGCCAAAGTCGCAAAGCCAATCCTGTTAAACCCCACTTGAGTTTGAGACTTCGAATGCGTGGGAGCCGTTGATATGCATCGACTGTTGGATTTCCACCATTGAATATTTGACCTGACTATTGGCTTAAATTCTAAGCCCGAAATGGACTGCTTTGATTTGCTTCCTTTTTCTGTGGAAGCTTACTGACCTTACGAAGGAATATCTTCTGCGAACACAAAAGAATTGGTCGAACTGTTGTAATCTTAATCAATGGAAAACATGATGACAAGCATTCCGAACCAAATCAGGATATGTAATTATCCTTCAAGAAAAAATAGAAACAAAATGCACGAAGACTCAATCAAGAAAGAAACGATAAAAAACCAAGTCACTCAGTAATGGGAAACCGACTTCACCAACCAGAAGAGAAAAATTTGATGAAGGCATAGGGAAATGAGAGAGGAGGGGCAGGGGTGAAAACCTAGGTTACAACAGAAGTGATATCCTCCAATGTTTTATGCAAAACTTTGTTCTAAATGTGAGCAACACAATTGATAGCTTCTACCCAATACTCAGGTGCAAGGGAGCGTGCATGGATCATGCGACCAACCATCTCTTTCAGGGAGGTATTTTTCCTCTCTACCACACCATTTTGCTAAGGTGTATAGGCGACATTATGTTGAATATCTATCCCTTCGAGAGTGAAAAATTGTTCAAAGCGGTGGTTCACATATTCTCTGCCATTGTTTGTAGAGAATTTTGATGCACTTCCTAGATTGTTTCTCAGCACAAGCCTTGAACTCTTGGAATCTATCAAAAGTTTCTCCTTTCTTCTGAAGAAAGTAGACCCAGGTGTATCTAGAAAAGTCATCAATCAAAGTGACCAAGTAACAAGCCTTGTTGAAATACAAGGATGTAAATGGACCTTCCACATCACTCTGAACCAGCTCAAGGACTTCTAAATCCATCCAAGCCTTACCTTTGTCAAAATTTTCCTTGAGATGTTTTCCCAAGGCACAACCCAAACAAACTCCATCCACGAAACTAATCCAAGGAAGACCCGTGACCATATATTGCATGTTGAGTTGCTAATGATAACATAAGTTGAGATGGCCAAACCACTCATGCCATAGCTTGCTCATAGAATCTGAATGGGTGAGCAAAGTAGTAGAGTGAGAATCAGGTAGAAAATGAGAGAAAGCATCTTGAAGTGCATTGTATTCAAGATCCTTGATGGTAATAGAACCTAGAGTGAACTCAAATTTTCTTCCATTGTGGGTTCTGATACATGGAGATAAGGTTGGATGATAGATTAGGCACACATAGGACATTCTCAAAAGTACCAGTGCCAACATCAACAAAACCTTTCCTGATGACATCTATAGGAGAGTCATCCCCAATGAGAATGTGGGGCATCAAACAAGGCTCCAAGAAATGAAATTGTTCTCTGATAAAACCCATGTGAAATGATGCACCTGAGTCAAGAATCCACTACTAATAATAATATGTAGTAGCAACAAGTTAAGTTGTTTTCCCTTTGCCTAATTTGGAAAAAGGAGTAGAGGATTGTTTTGAAGAATGAAAATTAATGTTGTTCTTTTTTAGAAGATGCTTCAACTCATTGATCTGCTTCTTACGACAAGAATTTTCCTCATGCCCAACTTTCTTGTAGTAACTACAAGTTGGCCTATCCTTCTTCTAAGAATTCCCCTTCAAAGAAGAGGAGTTGGAGTCTACTTTTGGGGCAGATAATGACTATGTCTGATCTTTCTGTGACTTCTTCCTAGACTCCTTTTGTTTCTTGTCAGGTTTCCCTAACTCTTTCTATCCCTTCAACTAACCATCCAACAAAGCATGAGACTGATATGGCTTAAGGAGACCTATGGAAATAATCTTCCCCTGCTCATACAGTAACATTTATGAAAAGGAAGCAAAATAAGGCATTGTATATGGAAATCCATAGTCAACCTATGAGTATAAAATCTAGAAACAAATGCAATATATTCAGGTCTGAGTTTAGAGAGAGTAGTTAAGACATGTTGTATTTCATTTTTCTCTACGCCATATGATTTACATTGGGCTTTTAGGTCATTAATCTTTGTTACATAATCATATATGTTGTCAAAATACTTAGGATCAAGACTCATTAGTTCATTGTCAAGTTGATATCCCCTAACTTTATCAGTTGTCCCATATAAAGTTTTTCTTATTTTTCCTACGCATCATGTGAATTTGTACATCCATCAAGTTGAAACATTATATCAAGGGAAACTAGACTCCTAATACAAACAAGAGCTTTTGTTTGTTCTATCATCTAGAGTACCTTTTCCTTAACATCTGTGGGTTCAATTACCTTTTGTTCAACATAAGGTGTATATCCTTGTTGCATTAAGGAATTCCATGCATTTTGATGCCATGTGTTGTAGTTGTATGGTGTTAGAAATGGAAATTTTAAAGTTACCCGTTTGTGAAGGAAAACAGAGCACAAGTAGAAACAGATGTGCAAGCACAATCACACCAATAAGAGACCCCCCCCAAATCACCCAATCAAATAACACCCCCCCCCAAGAAAAATTATTTGGCACTTTATATTTAGCATAGTTACAATTGCCACTAGCAAGAGAACACTAAGTGGACTTGACTTCAATGCCTTTACAATTCCTCAAAAAATGAGTATGTGATGAAATTATAATTTTGGCACAATATGAAGTGAAATAAACAACACCATTATGAAGTACATGGAAAATCATGGACTTTAAAAAAAAATCACCTTGATCTAAGGTCGTATGCAAAATATATGAGCCTTTGAAGTTCTCAAAACGAGAACTACACAATGTCACCTCTGAGAATCTGCAAATTCTAGAAAATCCATGCACCAAAATCAGAAACTATCTACACCAGTGCGAAGAGAATGAAAAATTGTCCCAAATAAAAAAAAAAATGATCGAGAAAAGGAGGTCGGAAGCCTCATATACGAGCCTACAAAGTTTGACTTCAAAACCCAACCTGCCAATGGAGAGGGGGTAAGAAATTCAAAGTTCACCTTTCGCCAAATTCAACGGAACTATTGACAAACTTAGTGAAACCACCAACTGTAGAAACCTCCAAATAAATTAGTGAAACTGCGACCAAACTTAACAAAACTTCCAACTATAGAAACCTCCAGATAAATTAACAAAACGGCCAAACGAAACTACCACTAAACTTGGAAAAACTACCAAAATTCAGCTTCCTCCAAATTTAGCGAAATGACCGCCAAACTGAAGTGCGATCTTGAGGGCTATATGATTCCTTGGGAAAAAAATTTGCCTCTCCGAACAACTTTTCCCAAAATCGACGAATGGATAGTTGATCTTAGGGTTTTTTGTCCTTTTAAGCACAATGGCAAGGTCGGATTTGAATCAAAATACTCTGAAATGGTGGCTTCAAACTGGATTTGGCAACAAACCTTTGGCTTCAAACCCTCTGTTAGGGTCCTAATCCGCACATAGGTAGAAAAATATATTCGGATGTAATAAAGGTCAATATTAATAAGGCCTTTCAATAAAATAGAATAAGGCGGATGTAAGAAGGCCTAATAGAAGCTTCTGCTTCTAGAAGGATCTTCCTCTGGATGCTTCTTTTTAGTATAAATAGGAGTCGAGGGTATGAGAACCCTAGCTTGGATATTATTGTAATAGAGCTCTGCTCAACTGGAGGTTGCCCCCTCGAAGAGGCCCGTGAACATTGCTTTCAGATTCAAAGTGTTATTTATGTTGTTATTCTTATATCATTTCAGTGTTATTGTGGTGAATGTTCTGGTTATATTGTTGATATTTTTCCATTACTAGCATTTTATTTTTGTTCTGCATACATTTTATATCTGGTATATTACAAGTGGTATCAGAGCACTTTCCTCGGTAGAAAGTGTGGGTTAATTTTTTTTCAGGGTAGAGACGTATTCCAGCGTCTTTAAGCCATAGAGATCTGTCATTACGTGCATAAACTCACGGTTGAGGGATTCATACACGCAGGAAATACAAGTGGTACTTAAGCACACATCTGTTGGCCACCCTTGTAACCCCTGTTGGTACCCCTTCGAGTGGTAGTGCATCAGACAACACTTGTGTACGGATCGACCTAGATTACCTGAAGCCCTCTTTAGATAAACCGATCGACCGCCTGACTGCTATAGTATCACTGAGAACAACACTCGGGAAGATACTCTCTAGTTCCTGGGTAGTCGGGTTGTATGGCTAAGGGTACGGTCTATCCTTATTAGTTAGTGCCCTAAGATATTGGGCCGAGTACTACTATTGGACCTCGCACGTATATCAGAGAGCTATAACATAGGGCAAACCCTTGTCTGTAGAACCCTTGAATACCTAACCCTTGGGGACAGAAACATAAACAAATTAAAATAGACAAGTTCTATTGCCGCGCAACTATGTTCGGGTTGCCAAGTAAATACACATTTCTTTCTGGTTAAGCCTTTGGGCATTTCCTCTCTACAGTATTCTTCAGACCGGATGTAAAAAAAAAGTCTGGAAATTTTTTCACCATTATTTCAGCCCTATTCCATTGGATTCATCTCTTCTCCCTTATCACATTCCTCCATATCATTTTTTTCGGAAAAAAAAAAAAATTTACCCTTCCCACCCCTTTTCAG
>JZKD02S1775042.1:12624-27917 GCA_000966675.3 Picea glauca
TGGAAGTGGTTTTGTAAAGATGTCTACCACTTGTTCTTTTGTGCCCACATACTCAACTCTTATGTTATTTTTGACAACCTGCTACCATAGAATGTAATACTTGATTGGAATGTCCTTTGTCTTGGAGTGCATTACGGGGTTCCTTGAGATATTGATGGAGCTTGTATTATCACAATAGATTGGAATGGGCTCATCATACTCAACCTGTATATCTATCAGAGTTTGTTTCATCCAAAGAACTTGTGTACAACATGATGTTGTTGCAATATACTCTACCTCAGTTATAGATAAAGATATTGATGATCATTTCTTGCTTAGCCATGATACTAAGCACTCACCCAAGTAGAACATTTCTTCATTGTTGCTTCGTCGGACATCAATACAACCTACCCAATCTGCATCTGTGTAGGCAATAAGTGATAGATCCTTTCCTTTTGGATAGCATAATACAAACTCTTGTGTTCCTTTGAGATATATGAAATTCCTCTTCACTGCAAATACATGTGATTCCTTTGGTGCTACTTGAAAGCATGCCACCTGTCCAACTGCCTACATTACATCTGGTCTAGATATTGTCACATATAGTAGGTTGTCAATTATTGACCTGTATTGCCTCTGATCTGCAGACTTTGAATCATCATATTTTCTCAACTTGCAATTGGTTTGCATGGGAGTGATAACTAGTTTGCAATCTTCCAATCCAAACCTCTTTAGCATTTATCTGATATACTTGGTCTGAGAAATAAAAATTCCTTGGTTTCTTTAATGTATCTGAAGTCCCAAAAGGAAAGATAGTTCTCCAAGTAACGACATTTCAAATTCATTCTTCATATATTTTGCAAATTTTTGGCTTAACATGTCATCATCACTACCAAAAATAATATCATCAATATAAACTTCAACTAATAAAATATCACCTTGACTTACCTTGATGTAGAGGTTATTGTCTCCACTTTATTTTCTGAACCCTAGCTATTGTAGATACTTATCTAGTCTAGAGTACCATGCTCTAGGAGCCTGTTTTAGACCATACAAGGCCTTCTTTAATTTACACACATAATTTTCATTCTCTGACAGCTGAAATCCTTCTGGTTGTTCAATGTAGACTTCTTCTTCAGTTTCCCCATTCAGAAAAGATGATTTTATGTCCATCTGATACACTTTAATATTTTTGGAGAATTCATAAGCTAAAATCAAATGGATTGCTTCCATTATGAAAAATGGGGCAAATGTCGCTTCAAAGTTAATTCCTTCAATCTGTGCATATCCTTTACATACCAGTCTAACTTTGTTCCTTGTAACCTATCCATATTCATTCAATTTATTCCTGAAGACCCACTTTGTGTCAATCACATTCTTATTCTTGGTCTTGGAACGAGTTCCCAAGTGTCATTTTTCTCTATCTGATCCAATTCTTCACTCATGACCTTATTCCAAAATTCATCCTTGTTGGCTTATTCAAAACAATTTGGTTCAATTGTAGATAAGAGTGTTAGGTGTGTTTGTTCTGGTGAACGAATTTTTCTTCCAGTCTCAACTCCTACATCTTTGTTTCCAATAATCTGATCTGAAGGATGAATCTTCTGTACTCGTTTTCTAGGTGTATTTGGAGATACTTGTTGAACTTGCTCTTCTGTTTATGTCGGATTCTCTTCATCTTCCTCTTCTACTTCATTTTTTGCTTCTTCTTTGAAAAGTTGTTCCATTGATTTATTTTCTTCTTCCTTTGATTTTAGTCTACCTGTTTCATCAATTGTTACGTTGGTGCTTTCCACAACTTTGTTCAATATTAGATTGTAACACTTGTATGCTTTCCTTTTACTTGAGTAACCAACAAGAACTCCTTTGTCCACATTAGAGTCAAATTTTCCCATTATGCCATCTTCTCTTTTGATGTAGAATTTTCTTCCAAAAATTATGAAGTGCTTCACATTTGTTGGTCTTTCTTTCCATAGCTTGTAGGGAGTTTTATCAGTGTTGTTTCTGAGAATTACTTTGTTTTGAATGTGAGTTGTTGTGTGCACTTCCTGTGTCCAAACTATATATATCAATTTGGAATCCATTAACATTGTTTGAGCCATTTATTGTACTGTAATGTTCTTTCTTTCAACAACTCCATTCTGTTGAGGTGTCCTAGCAACGAAGAATTTCATTTTTATTCCATGACTATTGCAGTAGTCCATAAATTCATTTGAAGTGAAGTATCCTCCATTATCATATCTCAATCATTTGATTCTTGAATACATCTAATTTTCAACCATTTCCTTGTAGATCTTGAAGTTTTCAAAATCTTCTGACTTGTTCTTGAGAAAACAAACTGTAGTCATTCTTGTATAATCATAAACTAATAACATAAAGTATCTCTCACCTTTTAATCCATTTGTTGTAGTTGGTCCAACTAGATCGGTATGCACAATTTCCAACGGTCTTGTTGTTGAATAGTCCTTTGACTTGAACTTGGTCTTTGTTTGCTTTCCTTGTTGACAATGCTTGCATAAAGTCTTGGTTGGTTTCGTGATCTGGGGAATTTCTTTGACTGCTTCTCTTTTGCTGACTTTGACACGGTTATCAAAATGCATGTGATCCATTCTTATGTGCCATAGCCAACTTTAATCTTCCTTTCCTAAACAACACTTTTCATTTCCAATTTCACTTAACACATATATGTTGTTTGAAGTTCTTGCAACTGTATCGACCAATTTCCCTGAACCTTCTCTTCTTATCTCACACTTTTGTGAATCGAAGGTAACTTTATGACCTTGGTCACACATTTGACTCACACTTAGAAGATTATGTTTCATATCTTCTACCAGTAGAACATTTTGTGCCTTTTCATTCTTGATCCCAATTCAGAGTGTGCCTTCTCCAATGATTTTGGTTGAATTGTCATTTCTGAACGAGACTGATCCATTTCTTTCCTTTTGTAATGTAAGAAATTTGTCTCTATCACCTGTCATGTGTTTTGAACACCCACTGCCAACATACCAACCGTGTTTCTTCTGCCTAGATTATAGAGAAACTATGCATTCTTCATTGCTATACTGATCTTGCTTTCTTATCCATGTCATTTTTTGAGGTTCCTATCTGTGACTGTTGTTATTCTATTGAGGATCTTTAGGAGGGACTGTCATTCTGCAATCTTTGACCATGTGTCCAAAATTGTTACATTTGTAATATTCCACTTCAGTGCTCAAAGATTCAAACCTGTTGTAACTTATTATGTGTGTTTCACTAGGTATTGTTGAATAACTCCTTTGCGTATGACTCTCAAAGTTATTATTGTTCCTGTTGCTAGCTCTGCAATTCACAACTTTATATCCAAAATTATTGCATGCTTAACATAAACCAAAAAATAGAGCTTGATACATGGGAGTTGAAGATCTTCTGAAATGAGGTGCTCATAGGAATCCTTATTTTTCTTGAGGCCTATCTGTCTGTTGTTGATTCTGAAATTTGAATCTTCTCGATGGAGTAGTGTCCTTGTAATCTTTCTTATACATCTTCCTATTCCCTTTGATTCTTTCTGCATATCTTTTTGGATTTGTTTCTTTCTCTGTTTTTTTGGTTCTTTATCCCTTTTATGTCTCATTGTATCCAAGTCCAGACTTGTCAATATGAGATTTTTTACTGCTGATAATGTCATCCACAACTTTTGAGCTATTTTTCATATTTTTCTTTTGAATATCCTTTCTTAGTTTGAAAATATTTGCTTCGAAGTTTCCAATGATATTGTCCTTTTCTTCTAGTTGTTCTTTGAGTGCTTCTTCAATCATTTTATCTTCTTCTATTTGAACCTTCAATTTTGTGATCATTTGTTCTAGTTATCGAGTGTCCTTTTTCTTGTCTAGTTCTGCTTGTATTGTCTCGTTTTTCTTCTTTTCTCTTAAGATAACTTCTATGGCACACATTAATTATTCTCGATAGTCATCTTTTGGCTCTTCAATTTCTTCTTCGACTTCTTCATATCCTTCTTCGGCTTCTTCATATTCTTCTTCGGAGTCTTATTTTTCAGAGTCTTTTACTGCCATGAATAGAACTCTTCCTGTATCACTGTCACTGAATTCATCTTCATCGGATGATGAGTTGTCTTCTTTGGTGCATAATATTTTCTTGAAAACTTTCTTTGTATTTATTTTTCCTTTGTATATGTGTTTGACTTTTGAGTAACCTTCATCATTTATCTTTTTCTTATGAGAAAAGTTTTTAGCAAAATGACCAATACCATCACAATTAAAAGAAATTAAAGGAAGCTTACCTTTATACCTACCGTTGGTTCTCGTGTTCATTCTTTTAATGAAGTTGACCACTTCTTCATCATCTTCCGAGACATCACTACTACTACTATATTCTTCTTGTTGTTTTTTCTTTTTCTTTTATCTTTTGGATGCTTTGAAGGCTTCTTCTTTAACGTTTGGATTTTCTTGTTCAGTTCTCGTTTCATATGCTGTGAAGATTCCTTGCAGTTCATCCATGCCTATTGAGTTTAGATCTAATATTTCTTCTAGTGCTAATATATTAGGGTTGAATCTCATAGGAAGAGATCTTAGTACCTTTTGAACATTTACAGATTCTTCGATTTCTTCTTCCAATCCTATGATTGCATTCATTGTTTCATCGACTCATAAGACGTAGGCTGCAATATTTTCATCTTCCTTGATTTTTAGTTGTTTGAACTGACCTCTGTAAGTTTAAAGCTTTACTTCTTTGACCTTTGTATCTCCTTCATAATTATTTTTAAGATTGTCCCAAATATCTTTAGTGGATTTACAATGTGCAACTTTGGTGAATACCGTATNTGGAAGTGGTTTTGTAAAGATGTCTACCACTTGTTCTTTTGTGCCCACATACTCAACTCTTATGTTATTTTTGACAACCTGCTACCATAGAATGTAATACTTGATTGGAATGTCCTTTGTCTTGGAGTGCATTACGGGGTTCCTTGAGATATTGATGGAGCTTGTATTATCACAATAGATTGGAATGGGCTCATCATACTCAACCTGTATATCTATCAGAGTTTGTTTCATCCAAAGAACTTGTGTACAACATGATGTTGTTGCAATATACTCTACCTCAGTTATAGATAAAGATATTGATGATCATTTCTTGCTTAGCCATGATACTAAGCACTCACCCAAGTAGAACATTTCTTCATTGTTGCTTCGTCGGACATCAATACAACCTACCCAATCTGCATCTGTGTAGGCAATAAGTGATAGATCCTTTCCTTTTGGATAGCATAATACAAACTCTTGTGTTCCTTTGAGATATATGAAATTCCTCTTCACTGCAAATACATGTGATTCCTTTGGTGCTACTTGAAAGCATGCCACCTGTCCAACTGCCTACATTACATCTGGTCTAGATATTGTCACATATAGTAGGTTGTCAATTATTGACCTGTATTGCCTCTGATCTGCAGACTTTGAATCATCATATTTTCTCAACTTGCAATTGGTTTGCATGGGAGTGATAACTAGTTTGCAATCTTCCAATCCAAACCTCTTTAGCATTTATCTGATATACTTGGTCTGAGAAATAAAAATTCCTTGGTTTCTTTAATGTATCTGAAGTCCCAAAAGGAAAGATAGTTCTCCAAGTAACGACATTTCAAATTCATTCTTCATATATTTTGCAAATTTTTGGCTTAACATGTCATCATCACTACCAAAAATAATATCATCAATATAAACTTCAACTAATAAAATATCACCTTGACTTACCTTGATGTAGAGGTTATTGTCTCCACTTTATTTTCTGAACCCTAGCTATTGTAGATACTTATCTAGTCTAGAGTACCATGCTCTAGGAGCCTGTTTTAGACCATACAAGGCCTTCTTTAATTTACACACATAATTTTCATTCTCTGACAGCTGAAATCCTTCTGGTTGTTCAATGTAGACTTCTTCTTCAGTTTCCCCATTCAGAAAAGATGATTTTATGTCCATCTGATACACTTTAATATTTTTGGAGAATTCATAAGCTAAAATCAAATGGATTGCTTCCATTATGAAAAATGGGGCAAATGTCGCTTCAAAGTTAATTCCTTCAATCTGTGCATATCCTTTACATACCAGTCTAACTTTGTTCCTTGTAACCTATCCATATTCATTCAATTTATTCCTGAAGACCCACTTTGTGTCAATCACATTCTTATTCTTGGTCTTGGAACGAGTTCCCAAGTGTCATTTTTCTCTATCTGATCCAATTCTTCACTCATGACCTTATTCCAAAATTCATCCTTGTTGGCTTATTCAAAACAATTTGGTTCAATTGTAGATAAGAGTGTTAGGTGTGTTTGTTCTGGTGAACGAATTTTTCTTCCAGTCTCAACTCCTACATCTTTGTTTCCAATAATCTGATCTGAAGGATGAATCTTCTGTACTCGTTTTCTAGGTGTATTTGGAGATACTTGTTGAACTTGCTCTTCTGTTTATGTCGGATTCTCTTCATCTTCCTCTTCTACTTCATTTTTTGCTTCTTCTTTGAAAAGTTGTTCCATTGATTTATTTTCTTCTTCCTTTGATTCTAGTCTACTTGTTTCATCAATTGTTACGTTGGTGCTTTCCACAACTTTGTTCAATATTAGATTGTAACACTTGTATGCTTTCCTTGTACTTGAGTAACCAAAAAGAACTCCTTTGTCCACATGAGAGTCAAATTTTCCCATTATGCCATCTTCTCTTTTGATGTAGAATTTTCTTCCAAAAATTCTGAAGTGCTTCACATTTGTTGGTCTTTCTTTCCATAGCTCGTAGGGAGTTTTATCGGTGTTGTTTCTGAGCATTACTTTGTTTTGAATGTGAGTTTTTGTGTGCACTTCCTGTGTCCAAACTATATCTATCAATTTGAAATCCATTAACATTGTTTGAGCCATTTCTTGTACTGTAGTGTTCTTTCTTTCAACAACTCCATTCCGTTGAGGTGTCCTAGCAACAAAGAATTTCATTTTTATTCCATGACTATTGCAGTAGTCCATAAATTCATTTGAAGTGAAATCTCCTCCATTATCATATCTCAATCATTTGATTCTTGAATACATCTAATTTTCAACCATTTCCTTGTAGATCTTGAAGTTTTCAAAAGCTTCTAACTTGTTCTTGAGAAAACAAACTGCAGTCATTCTTGTATAATCATAAACTAATAACATAAAGTATCTCTCACCTTTTAAGCCATTTGTTGTAGTTGGTCCAACTAGATCGGTATGCACAATTTCCAACGGTCTTGTTGTTGAATAGTCCTTTGACTTGAACTTGGTCTTTGTTTTCTTTCCTTGTTGACAATGCTTGCATAAAGTCTTGGTTGGTTTCGTGATCTGGGGAATTTCTCTGACTGCTTCTCTTTTGCTGACTTTGACAAGGTTATCAAAATGCATGTGATCCATTCTTATGTGCCATAGCCAACTTTAATCTTCCTTTCCTAAACAACACTTTTCATTTCCAATTTCACTTAACACATATATGTTGTTTGAAGTTCTTACAACTGTATCGACCAATTTCCCTGAACCTTCTCTTCTTATCTCACACTTTTGTGAATCGAAGGTAACTTTATGACCTTGGTCACACATTTGACTCACACTTAGAAGATTATGTTTCATATCTTCTACCAGTAGAACATTTTGTGCCTTTTCATTCTTGATCCCAATTCAGAGTGTGCCTTCTCCAATGATTTTGGTTGAATTGTCATTTCTGAACGAGACTGATCCATTTCTTTCCTTTTGTAATGTAAGAAATTTGTCTCTATCACCTGTCATGTGTTTTGAACACCCACTGCCAACATACCAACCGTGTTTCTTCTGCCTAGATTATAGAGAAACTATGCATTCTTCATTGCTATACTGATCTTGCTTTCTTATCCATGTCATTTTTTGAGGTTCCTATCTGTGACTGTTGTTATTCTATTGAGGATCTTTAGGAGGGACTGTCATTCTGCAATCTTTGACCATGTGTCCAAAATTGTTACATTTGTAATATTCCACTTCAGTGCTCAAAGATTCAAACCTGTTGTAACTTATTATGTGTGTTTCACTAGGTATTGTTGAATAACTCCTTTGCGTATGACTCTCAAAGTTATTATTGTTCCTGTTGCTAGCTCTGCAATTCACAACTTTATATCCAAAATTATTGCATGCTTAACATAAACCAAAAAATAGAGCTTGATACATGGGAGTTGAAGATCTTCTGAAATGAGGTGCTCATAGGAATCCTTATTTTTCTTGAGGCCTATCTGTCTGTTGTTGATTCTGAAATTTGAATCTTCTCGATGGAGTAGTGTCCTTGTAATCTTTCTTATACATCTTCCTATTCCCTTTGATTCTTTCTGCATATCTTTTTGGATTTGTTTCTTTCTCTGTTTTTTTGGTTCTTTATCCCTTTTATGTCTCATTGTATCCAAGTCCAGACTTGTCAATATGAGATTTTTTACTGCTGATAATGTCATCCACAACTTTTGAGCTATTTTTCATATTTTTCTTTTGAATATCCTTTCTTAGTTTGAAAATATTTGCTTCGAAGTTTCCAATGATATTGTCCTTTTCTTCTAGTTGTTCTTTGAGTGCTTCTTCAATCATTTTATCTTCTTCTATTTGAACCTTCAATTTTGTGATCATTTGTTCTAGTTATCGAGTGTCCTTTTTCTTGTCTAGTTCTGCTTGTATTGTCTCGTTTTTCTTCTTTTCTCTTAAGATAACTTCTATGGCACACATTAATTATTCTCGATAGTCATCTTTTGGCTCTTCAATTTCTTCTTCGACTTCTTCATATCCTTCTTCGGCTTCTTCATATTCTTCTTCGGAGTCTTATTTTTCAGAGTCTTTTACTGCCATGAATAGAACTCTTCCTGTATCACTGTCACTGAATTCATCTTCATCGGATGATGAGTTGTCTTCTTTGGTGCATAATATTTTCTTGAAAACTTTCTTTGTATTTATTTTTCCTTTGTATATGTGTTTGACTTTTGAGTAACCTTCATCATTTATCTTTTTCTTATGAGAAAAGTTTTTAGCAAAATGACCAATACCATCACAATTAAAAGAAATTAAAGGAAGCTTACCTTTATACCTACCGTTGGTTCTCGTGTTCATTCTTTTAATGAAGTTGACCACTTCTTCATCATCTTCCGAGACATCACTACTACTACTATATTCTTCTTGTTGTTTTTTCTTTTTCTTTTATCTTTTGGATGCTTTGAAGGCTTCTTCTTTAACGTTTGGATTTTCTTGTTCAGTTCTCGTTTCATATGCTGTGAAGATTCCTTGCAGTTCATCCATGCCTATTGAGTTTAGATCTAATATTTCTTCTAGTGCTAATATATTAGGGTTGAATCTCATAGGAAGAGATCTTAGTACCTTTTGAACATTTACAGATTCTTCGATTTCTTCTTCCAATCCTATGATTGCATTCATTGTTTCATCGACTCATAAGACGTAGGCTGCAATATTTTCATCTTCCTTGATTTTTAGTTGTTTGAACTGACCTCTGTAAGTTTAAAGCTTTACTTCTTTGACCTTTGTATCTCCTTCATAATTATTTTTAAGATTGTCCCAAATATCTTTAGTGGATTTACAATGTGCAACTTTGGTGAATACCGTATTACTAAGACCATTCAAAAGTCCATTTTTGGCTTTGTAATTATTCTCACCAAGTTTCACTATGTCATTTGTTGGAGGAACTATTGGTGTTGTGTATCCATATACAATCGATTGCCCAACTTGAAATCCATGTGCCTATATATATTTATTCATCTTTATGCTCCAAAAAGCACACTTCTTTCCATCAAACTGTGGTATTCCAATTTTATACGAGTTGTTTCTCTCCATGATCTACCTTTCAGTGGTTAAACTAATCTATAAAGGAACCTTCTCTGATACCAATTGTTGGATTACTGAGAGGGGGGGGTGAATCAGTAATAGAGAAATTACAATCCTTTTTAAACCAAATAATCCAAGTGTTATATCAATGTATAATTATCATCCAATAATGAGCAATGAACAAATGAACAATCATACACATACACAGTACACCGGTGTTTTATGTGGAAACCCGAAGCGGGAGAAAACCACATAATTATTTTTCTTATATGTCTTGAAGAATTACATTCATTGGAAGCACCAACTTACTTTGTTTTCCAGTTGCAACTGGAAGGAGGCTCCAACCCCCTAGTTTCTCAGGATACAACTTGAGGGAATCTCCAACTCCACAAATCTCTGGCTACAACCAAAAGGAGGCTACAATCCCCTATGTTCTTCAGCTACAACCGGAAGGTGGCTACAACCACCTATCCTTGCCCTATCCATCTGCCCTGAAGTAGAAGTAGAATGATGGAACCATTGTCACACTATCACTGTGAGATGTATCGTTGTAAACCTGTACCAATAAACCTAAACCATGCATCAACCTGTACCTCAACCTATAATCAACCTGTACCATAAACAAGTACATCAACCATGCACCAACCTGTACCAAACAACCTGTAATAAACATGTACCATACATAAGTGAAACCAACCATGTACAAGTATGTACAAATCATGTGTCAACTACTCATCAACTATGACTCATCAATATGTACCAACGTCATCAACTATACACCTCATGCATGTGCCACCTCATCAACTACTTGTCTCAACCATGTAACCAAAATGTACCTTAACCAAAATCCCACATCAATTTCATCATCCACATATGATTTGTAACTATGTAATAGACCTAGTGTATATGATCACATACCAACAAACCTTCCTTAACTTTGAAAACAAGATATTATCATCTTCATCAAACTTTTCTTTAGTCTCACATGACTAGTTTTGGATTACTCAATAACCCTAACTTGAAATGATCATAACTTTGTACCTGTAATGAATAAATATCTAAAACTGATACACAATTTTCTTCAATATGTTTTATGCAATTACTCCAGGTGTCACTAGAAACCTCTCATAAAATGATTTATAGCAAAAATGGCATACCTTGTTGAATTCTATATTATTCTAGAGAGCGACCTTGTAGAGTGTGCCCCACACAAAATATTTGTTGAATCGATATGAAAATGTTACAAAAAATACTAAAGAATATAATATAACCAACACATTTTGTCTTACTAAATTTGGATCTGTTATGAAGAAGTTATGATGTCTTTACCCGAAACACATGTTTTTGACTAGTTTCAGGACTAGCCACAAACTCTATTTTCCACGGAGTGTAACTTCAAAAATACAACGAACCACAAGCTGAATTTTTTACCACAGATAGTTGGATATGTTTCCTCAATGTCATATCAATTCAATGTTCTGAAGCATTATAGAAAAAAAAATATTTCAAAAATGGTAAGATGGCCTGTAAATAACATACCTTAGAAAGCATCATCAAAATAATTTATCCTTCCTTGAATTCCGGCCTTATTTTCTTCACCTTCCCTCATAAAATCATCATAGATATCCTTTGGTTACCTCAGGATCCTATAGGTATTCAATATTCTCAAGTGTGATTAAAATGAGAGACCCTTGCCTCTTATTTATTCTCTCCAAGTAAGTTCCTTAAACACATCTTCTAGGTCACTTTGCCCACTTTCCTTATTTTAGGGTTAACCCACTTCTAATTTCTCCATTAAATTTNATCCAATAATGAGCAATGAACAAATGAACAATCATACACATACACAGTACACCGGTGTTTTATGTGGAAACCCGAAGCGGGAGAAAACCACATAATTATTTTTCTTATATGTCTTGAAGAATTACATTCATTGGAAGCACCAACTTACTTTGTTTTCCAGTTGCAACTGGAAGGAGGCTCCAACCCCCTAGTTTCTCAGGATACAACTTGAGGGAATCTCCAACTCCACAAATCTCTGGCTACAACCAAAAGGAGGCTACAATCCCCTATGTTCTTCAGCTACAACCGGAAGGTGGCTACAACCACCTATCCTTGCCCTATCCATCTGCCCTGAAGTAGAAGTAGAATGATGGAACCATTGTCACACTATCACTGTGAGATGTATCGTTGTAAACCTGTACCAATAAACCTAAACCATGCATCAACCTGTACCTCAACCTATAATCAACCTGTACCATAAACAAGTACATCAACCATGCACCAACCTGTACCAAACAACCTGTAATAAACATGTACCATACATAAGTGAAACCAACCATGTACAAGTATGTACAAATCATGTGTCAACTACTCATCAACTATGACTCATCAATATGTACCAACGTCATCAACTATACACCTCATGCATGTGCCACCACATCAACTACTTGTCTCAACCATGTACCCAAACTGTACCTTAACCAAAATCCCACATCAATTTCATCATCCACATATGATTTGTAACTCTGTAATAGACTTGGTGTATATGATCACATACCTGTAAACCTTCCTAAACTTGGAAAACAAGAGATTATCATCTTCATCAAACTTTTCTTTAGTCTCACATGACTAGTTTTGGATTACTCAATAACCCTAACTTGAAATGATCATAACTTTGTACCTGTAATGAATAAAGATCTAAAACTGATACACAATGTTATTCAATATGTTTTATACAATTAATCCAGGTGTCACTACTTGGAACCTCTCATAAAATGATTTATAGCAAAAATGGCATACCTTTCTGAATTCTATATTATTCTAGAGAGCGACCTTGTAGAGTGTGCCCCACACAAAATATTTGTTGAATCGATATGAAACTGATACAAAAAATACTAAAGACAATAATATAACAAACACATTTTTTCTTACTAAATTTGGATTTGTTATGAATAAGTTATGATGTCTTTACCCGAAACACATGTTTTTGACTAGTTTCAGGACTAGCCACAAACTCTATTTTCCACGGAGTGTAACTTCAAAAATACAACGAACCACGAGCTGAATTTTTTACCACAGATACTTGGATATGTTTCCTCAATGTCATATCAATTCAATGGTATGAAGCATTCTAGAAAAAAAATTATTTCAAAAATGGTAAGATGGCATGTAAATAACATACCTTAGAAAGCATCATCAAAATAATTTATCCTTCCTTGAATTCCGGCCTTATTTTCTTCACCTTCCCTCAGAAACTCATCGTAGATATCCTTTGGTTACCTCAGGCTCCTATAGGTATTCAATATTCTCAAGTGTGATTAAAATGAGAAACCCTTGCCTCTTATTTATTCTCTCCAAGTAAGTTCCTTAAACACATCTTCTAGGTCACTTTGCCCACTTTCCTTATTTTAGGGTTAACCCACTTCTAATTTCTCCATTAAATTTNCTAAAATCTCTTAAACCACTTTGACTACTTTGACCTTTTGGGGCTTCTAGATGACATAAGACGGTCCTCCAACTTCGTAAGGCCATAACTCTCAAACCGTGAGGAGTTATGTGACATTACACATACCACCAGAAATGGAATGACATATACCCTCCATATAGAATAGTATTACCTGCAAATATATCAAAACTCATACCATTATCCATCAAACAAACTTGGGTACATTACCCAAACCTGGGTTCTCCAACTTCTCATGGCCATAACTCTCTAACCGTGAGGAGTTATGTGATGTTACACATACCACCAGAAATGGCATGACAAGAAATATCCATATAAGATAGTTTCACTGACAAATTCACTAACCTTCATCTCATTATTCCATAAATAAGCATGGTTTCTCTAACCATACTTCTAGGATAACTCAATCCAAAAAGCGTCTTCCCATGAGGTATTTCACCATAAGGGGACCACTTTGGAGTCCATCCATCTATACTTCTTATCAACCATGAAAAGACAATAATGAGTCAGCTTTACATCAAACAAACTTGGGTCCATTACCCAAACCTTTGTGCTACTGGGCTTTCTTCCAGGGTTGACATCAATGAAAACCAACCTTAATCAACAAATACGCCCTATCCCATCCTCCTCTTAGATGCCCAGTCTTGGGAAAAATATTTGGGAATCATGAAAGACACCATTTGTAATGTTATGAATGTTACGACACAAGTATGATACACGACAGGTAATTTTTTTTTTTTTTTTGCATTAGTAAATTAATGACAATNCTAAAATCTCTTAAACCACTTTGACTACTTTGACCTTTTGGGGCTTCTAGATGACATAAGACGGTCCTCCAACTTCGTAAGGCCATAACTCTCAAACCGTGAGGAGTTATGTGACATTACACATACCACCAGAAATGGAATGACATATACCCTCCATATAGAATAGTATTACCTGCAAATATATCAAAACTCATACCATTATCCATCAAACAAACTTGGGTACATTACCCAAACCTGGGTTCTCCAACTTCTCATGGCCATAACTCTCTAACCGTGAGGAGTTATGTGATGTTACACATACCACCAGAAATGGCATGACAAGAAATATCCATATAGGATAGTTTCACTAACAAATTCACTAACCTTCATCTCATTATTCCATAAATAAGCACGGTTTCTCTAACCATACTTCTAGGATAACTCAATCTGAAAAGCGTCTTCCCATGAGGGATTTCACCATAAGGGGACCACTTTGGAGTCCATCCATCTATACTTCTTATCAACCATGAAAAGACAATAATGATTCAGCTGTACATCAAACAAACTTAGGTCCATTACCCAAACCTTTGTGCTACCGGGCTTTCTTCCAGGGTTGACATCAATGACAACCAACCTTAATCAACAAATACGCCCTATCCCATCCTCCTCTTAGATGCCCAGTCTTGGGAAAAATATTGGGGAATCATGAAAGACACCATTTGTAATGTTATGAATGTTACGACACAAATATGATACATGACAGGTAATTTTTTTTTTTTTTTTGCATCAGTAAATTAATGACAATATTACAAGCACAACAACTCTATGATATTGCAATGAATGAATTTCACGTAGCACGTAAACATAAAATTCATAGCATAAAATCACATCAAGAATATTGAATCAATTTACGAACATTACTCCAACAAATAACATAAGCAAATACAATAAATAACATCATCAACGATCATCAAGGTGCAAACAACATCAAATAAACTGCAACAGGTAACATAAACTTCCATATAGAGCGAGAAATAAAATGTCCACAATCATGCATTACAATACATTTTTCATAACGCAATAGTAATTATCAATGACTGAGCATTATATTGACCCCCCTTCAATGCGCGCAAGCAAAGAAGTCTAAAAACTTATTTAGTATTTCCTCCAATACCTTAAATTCTCAAACATGCAAGGAACAAATGAGTTTAAAAGAATCATTCAAATATACTAAATAAACCAAACTAAACATCTAAAAACCATCATTCCATTC
>JZKD02S1775042.1:27927-66307 GCA_000966675.3 Picea glauca
TTCCTCTTCCTTTTGTCCTCCAACTGTTGCTTCTTGAGTTTCTCCTAAAGCTTGAGGCAAAGCTAAAGGGTTGGGACAAAACTGGCTTGGCAATTTGGCAGAGTTTCTTTGCTATCATTTTTCCTCTTGAATAGTACCCCTACCCCTCCTTATATAGGCTAGAAGGAGCTAGGGTTTTGGATGAACTCTCGGCCATGCATGGCGGGGAGTTCTAGTTAACTCACAAAAAGCTTCTCGTTCTGTCGGCAACTTTCCGTTTTTTGTGTTTTTTAAGGTATCTGCGGGCTGTAGTGGGCCTGCTAGCGGGTACCCGCGGGCTGTAGTGGGCCTGCTAGCGGGGACCCGCGGGCTGTAGTGGGCCTGCTAGCGATTTATTTGATTTAAGAGGATTTTCAAGAGTTTATTCAGCATGGCTTTGGCAATGAAAGGATATGAGTAGGCCTGATGCTAGGTAAGCATATGTGGTGTAATTTAGGGTTATAACACCTAGTGTAGTCCATAGGGGGTTTTCCCACTATAGCAGAATTGGCGACCATACTCGGGAGACCTCTAGGGCTTTAGGGGGTTTTAGGGGGTTTTAGGAGTCTTTGATTGGTTTTTACCTTTTGAATTTCTTTCTGAGTCTATTGAGTCTTTAAGGGATTCTGGTCACTTGTTTGTGCCATACCAGTGCTCCCTTCCCTATCATTCTACCTGTTTATCTTCCTTTTTGAGGAGTTACAGAGATGTACGCGACCTGTAGTGGGTCTACACATGTACATATGCGCCCTTCTTTTAGACAACTCGCGTACATATGTAGGTTGTTGAAGTATCAGTTACGTGTCTGTGTCAAGATTTTTGTTTTTAAAGAAGAGGCAATCAACCTCTTCCCTGATTGAAGTATGACTTCTCAGGGTTTCTTGATTAAATACAGTGTTTATGTTTTTACAGTCGAAGTCTGGGGTTTATGTCAGTTTGGTTATCTTTTCAAATATTTCTTGTGTTTTATTTCGAAAGAGTTTAGGCGAGTCTTCAATTCTTTGATCACCTTGTCTTGGTGTATTTAGTGACTCCCTGCGATCCACAGTGGGATAGAGGTCATTTTTCAGTCTTGTCTTGTTTTTCACTTTTTTCCCGTTTCGTTTTCTTCAAAGAAAAAGAAAAAGAATTTATTTCAAGTTTATTGTTTGAAGCATAAAAAAAAGAAAATTTCCATTTCTTAGTTTGGTTAAGTAGTTGGGTTAGTTAATTTTCTTGTCAAAAGAAAGATTTCTTTCTTAAGTTCTTTACTAAATGCTTAGAACATTAATTAGCTTGTAGTCGAGCAAAATTTCATTTTGGGTTTTCCTTTAAAATATATTAGAAAAAGTTAGTTACAAAAAGTTGGCTAAAGAGTTAGTTGAATATCTTTATTGATTAACTAGAAGTAATTCTTATTTCATTTTGTTTATTTCTCCTTCTTCATCTCCCATTCACACTAGTAGTTTCACTGTCGTTTCCTTGAGTTAAAACAAGTCGTTTAAAAATTAATGCTAAAATTAAAATTTACTAGACTTTATGTTTGTAGGGTCAATCAACTAGTCTAGGATAGAGCCTTGAATTAGGTTGGAGAGGAAACTCGTCAAGGCTTACAGACAAACATTGGANGAGCTACCATTTCCATCTCCACCATCCACCGAGGATACCAAAGTAGATGTTTTCTTGGAAGAAGTTGTACAGCTGAGCGCTCCATCTACTAGAAACTCTCCATTCTTTCATAGGTTATTGATGGTGATATAATGTGTAGATGATGAATTTTTATGTATCATAAATGGAATTATATTTATGCATATTTGTTTAAATTTCATGATTTGATCCTTGTAACTAACATAGGGTGGCATTGCTGAAATATTAGGGTCATGAAGGAGGGTAACACCCTCATGATTGTTACTACCATCTGTGATGAGTTTTTTTGTGTTGAACTACAAAGTATCATTTTGTAAGTCTTTTAATTCATTGTGGAAAAAACCTTATAAGATTGTCGTTTGTTTGTCTAGTCTCTTGAGCAACGAACCATGCCCAAGCGTAAAATCACTCTAGGTGCTTCTTCGAGTAAGAGAAGAAATATCAATTTCAAGTATGCTCCTGAGGGTGGCGAGGGTGGAAGTGGTCAATGAGTGATGAATGATTTCCATTTTGTATCTAGGCCACCATATGGAAATTTTTTGTGTTAGGGGACTTCCTGTTGTTTTGTATATTGGGAACGATGTGCCATTTTTTTTTTAAGTACAGTTTAGACAACGTTACACACACACACACACTCACATTTCATCGCATGGTTTTTATGAATTTCATTGTTTGTTTATTTTATGTTGATGAATGTATGAATTTCAAAGTGTTTCCATTTCTACTATTTTTTGTTATATATGAAATTGCAAGAAATATATTCTAAAAATATAACTATGAGAAATAATAAATAGAAACAACTTCGTAACTTTATTCTTCTAATAGTTAATTCTATAGAAAAATACTGCTACAAGAATATCACTAGGAAACATAGATTTACACTATTTTAGAAAGAGAGTAACCTACATGAACATCACAAGAAATTTTCCATTTGATGCATACTTTGCTACAAAATTAATTCTACAACAATTAATGCATTAAATGAAAACATACCTATTACAAAAAAAATAAGAGATACAAATTAATAAATCACATATAACTATTCACTAAAAATAATAAAGTAAGTAATTTACTCAATCACATAAGATAACTTGACATAATGGAAATCCTTACTACATGCACGAGACATCAAAATGACAAGAGGATATCATCCATGAGTTGAAATCAATCCACACAAAAATATTCATAAAAAATGTTAACTCCAAAAAGAGTTTCTAAATTAGTCTTTGAAGTAATTCTCAGTACAACACATCCCCATTTCGTTTCCTTTCCTTGCCTTGCCTTGCTATAATGTTCCCAAATGATTTTTCTAGGGAACTTGGGTGATTTTCTGACCTTGTTTGTTTATTTATACACCTTTTGCTTCAGTAAGTTGTGCTATGGGTGTTTGATGATGTGTTTATAAAGTATAGAGAATAATAATAAAAGTAGATCAAAAGATATGAGAGTAACCACAATAAATATCTCAAAAAAACTTTAGATTTGGCATTTATTTAATATAATAAGTTGATATCCATACATAGATCTGTAGATTTGGAACAATATAGAAAAATAGAGAAGTATGGGATGCACACGCCCTCAAGATATAATAGAGTAGAGAAATTGTGTCTCCTAGATCCCCAATAGATGACTGAGAGTCTATACAAGATCAATTTCTTTCCTTGGAAGAATTTAACCTTCATATTTGGTGCTGATTGTTATAACCCTAAATTGCACCATACCTGCATATATGGCATTTGGCCCTCTTACTTGCTATTTTTTCCAAGCCATCACTGAGCAACTCTTCTTAAAAAACACTATTTCTGAAGATGTACACGCCCTACACCACTAATTCCCACGTACAGATGCTTGATGCACCACTACATCTCATGTATGTATGCTAGTTGCACCATTACAGCTCGTGTATACCCACAAATGTTACAAAAATTAAAAAGTTTCAAGGAATTCATTAAGATTACGGGCTATTGTGTAGTTTGACAACTAATCCACCGCCTATAGCTCATCACCCAATCGAATAACCATCCTTTTGTCATATAAAAGGAGGTGTTGGGGTCTCACTCTACATCCAAGCATAAGAACAGTGAAACTTTGCTCGTTTCACATCCCCTCCTTGCCCCAGGAATTGCAGCCATCTTGTGAGATTTGCATCAGAATTTCCCATTTTGCCATTTTTCCTCCATCATAAGCCTATGCCATTTCCCTAGAAAATGTGTGAGAGGAGAAGGATATGCGAAGGTGCAGTTGAAGCTTGGTGAAGAGGAGCCCAGACCAGGTTCGTGGAGCATTCGTTAGCATTGTTGTAAGTAAACATTGTGATATCAATAAAAGGAATACTTTTCTGTCCTGAAATATTATGTGTCATATATCTATGTTTGATTTATGTTTTATGCTAACATCTAACCTATGATTTATATATGATCTGGATGTTTTTTAGTTTCTTGTTTATCAATTTTTGAATGTAGTCCAGCCTTGGGAGGAGGCTTGTAGTCAACGAAGCTATCAAATGCAAGAGGATCGATACCGGACGCGGATTAAAAAGGTAAATTTATCTGATCTTTTCACTTTGTATTTCATGTATGAATTTAGGGTATATTCGGGGTAGTCTAAAGAGTAGAATCCTTTTAGACGGTTAGATCTGCCTACATGTTGAACCCTAGTGTAGTCCATAGGGGGTTTTTCCCACTATAGCAGAATTGGCGACCATACTCGGGAAACCTCTAGGGCTTTAGGGGGTTTTAGGGGGTTTTAGGAGTGTTTGATTGGTTTTTACCTTTTGAATTTCTTTCTGAGTCTATTGAGTCTTTAAGGGATTCTGGTCACTTGTTTGTGCCATACCACTGCTCCCTTCCCTATCATTCTACCTGTTTATCTTCCCTTTTGAGGAGTTACAGAGATGTACGCGACCTGTAGTGGGTCTACACATGTACATACACGCCCTTCTTTTAGACAACTCGCGTACATATGCAGGTTGTTGAAGTATCAGTTACGTGTCTGTGTCAAGATTTTTGTTTTTAAAGAAGAGGCAATCAACCTCTTCCCTGATTGAAGTATGACTTCTCAGGGTTTCTTGATTAAATACAGTGTTTATGTTTTTACAGTCGAAGTCTGGGGTTTATGTCAGTTTGGTTATCTTTTCAAATATTTCTTGTGTTTTATTTCGAAAGAGTTTAGGCGAGTCTTCAATTCTTTGATCACCTTGTCTTGGTGTATTTAGTGACTCCCTGCGATCCACAGTGGGATAGAGGTCATTTTTCAGTCTTGTCTTGTTTTTCACTTTTTTCCCGTTTCGTTTTCTTCAAAGAAAAAGAAAAAGAATTTATTTCAAGTTTATTGTTTGAAGCATAAAAAAAAGAAAATTTCCATTTCTTAGTTTGGTTAAGTAGTTGGGTTAGTTAATTTTCTTGTCAAAAGAAAGATTTCTTTCTTAAGTTCTTTACTAAATGCTTAGAACATTAATTAGCTTGTAGTCGAGCAAAATTTCATTTTGGGTTTTCCTTTAAAATATATTAGAAAAAGTTAGTTACAAAAAGTTGGCTAAAGAGTTAGTTGAATATCTTTATTGATTAACTAGAAGTAATTCTTATTTCATTTTGTTTATTTCTCCTTCTTCATCTCCCATTCACACTAGTAGTTTCACTGTCGTTTCCTTGAGTTAAAACAAGTCGTTTAAAAATTAATGCTAAAATTAAAATTTACTAGACTTTATGTTTGTAGGGTCAATCAACTAGTCTAGGATAGAGCCTTGAATTAGGTTGGAGAGGAAACTCGTCAAGGCTTACAGACAAACATTGGAGTCAAAGCTAGGGAGTGTAAAAATTCCAGTAAACATGAAAGTTATATGGGACCACCCACTAACACAAGGGATAAACATGAGATCACGTGCGGAAAAGTAGTGGAGATAACCCCTTTAAAGCCGGACCAAGCGTAGTGGAGAACACATATTGAGGACTTGTCATGGGATACTATTGGTTTCATTTTCCTGCAGAGCTTTGTGGACCCCAAATTTGTTTGGGATCTTCAGTTGTCTTTTGGGCCACTTTCTTTCGATACCCTCGGTAGGTTTCAGGCTTTGTTACCCTTCTCATTGTGGTCCACTCGACTATTGATTGTACCCTCCTCGTGATGGTTCACGAGATGGCAACCTATTTGTCTTTATTTTAGGGACTTACAGAGGTGACTGCGGGGGTATACCATGGTACCTAAGGCAGACGTCGGGCCACTCTTTGCAGAGTATACCCGGAGGATGATTCTGTTCTCGAGTTGCACTTGCACTAGTAAGTTTCTCTAGTGTTGCCTGGTGTAATTGTTATTCCAACTAGATAGTGGTTTGCTTGTTTTGCCTTGTAGAAAATTTTCTAGTGTGTGCTTGCTTCAAAACATTAGTAAAATCCTTACTGTGTCGTTGATCTTTTCACAAAGTGGAAGATCAAGATCTTCGTCGGTCGTGAAGGCTTCAGGGCCTGTCGCTGGTTACATTGGAGCCACCACCACCACCGTTACGGCTAAGACTTGACCAACAAGGGTCATTTGAAGCGACCAGGCCGCAGGAAACTATACTCGAGCCAGCTCCGAGAGGAGAATTCTCGAATTCGGAGGAACCCACTATTTATGACCTTGGAGCGGAAGCTCTCAGACTAGCCAACTCTCCGACCACTGACTTGTCGATTCCAATCATAGTATAGTTCACCCCTCCAAGGGTAACACATCATGAGCATCAGATAGTTTTTCAAGCAGTAATGGAAGTAAATGTTGCTACTTCATCAGGGAGTCCTTATACTCCCTCAATGGCTACCACCACAGGGGGAATTCCACCTCCCAACCCACCATCGTCGGCCCAGACCAAAATGGTCTCAACCGCCTCTACTTCAAGGAGCAGTTTGATTCCGTCTATGGAAACGATCACTACTCCATTCACACAGAGTGTGATGGGCCCTCTGTTTTCATGTGGGATGCCCAACTTTGATACAAACTTCATCCTCTCCTACTCCAACCTACAGACCATGGGTCTAGGGGAAGGGAGCTCAAATGGTCCTCTGCAAGGGTCCATGGGGGGAACCTCATCCCCCTATAACAATTTCCCTTACGAGGGGGTTCATATACCTCCTTCGACCCCTTCACTCGACGGTGCTCCCTGGCAACCCATCTAGCTGAACATGAACTACAACTTATTTAGAGAAGGTAGACTAGGACCTTCTTCCTACACCACACTGGTGGGTTCAATCTCATTCTCTTTGTTTGGTGCGTTTGGAAATAATGCGTTCTCATCAGCTGTCATCTCGGTCGGGGGAAAACCTGGTTTTGGAAAACAAAATCCTATGTAGGGTACTATTCCTACACAATGGGCAAACAAAAAAATTGTTTCCTCACAAGGACTCTAGAATTTGTGGCAGGGAGCAGTTCCCTCTTCAACAATGTCGATCGAGGGAAACCCCTTCCATGGTTGATGGAACCCCAGGCAAGGCTCAGTACCTATGCCTGTCGGATTGGCAGGGGGAAACCCTTTCCAGAATATTTGGAACACAATGCAGGGAGAAATCCTTACCCATCCCTCAACGTCCAATTATGGGAATCAGTCGATGATATCCCAATAAACGCAGTATCTGTTCACTAGCCAAAGCCATGGTATTTACTAGAACCCTGGTTAGCAACCCAGATTTTCTTGGCAACCTGGTTCCAGTCGAACTCCAAGCTCCTTTCTTCATGTACATAGTCAACATCTCAAACTACCATTTCTGACGACGTTACATTTTCCATACTTGTCAAGGTTGTTAAATGACCCAATCTATCACGATCCACATTGGCCTCCCATGTCGACTAAGTTGCCTTTAGGCATTCCAAAGTTCGAAGGTAAGCCTAACGAATATCCAGGTTATCATGTGAACACTTTTTACCTATGGTGTGTCGAACACGTTTCAAGACGACTACATAAAGTTGTGTATGTTTCAATGCACTCTTATCGAGAGTGCCACAAAATGGTACATTGAGCTCGATCGCTCAAGATACTCTACCTTTGGTGAATTGGCAATGGTTTTCTTAAACCATTTCCAACTACCTGTGAGATACGATGAAGACATGGAGTTTCTGGCCAACTTTGAGCAAACAAAGTTTGATCATATCTCGGATCACATCTGAGAATGGCGGCGTTGGAATAATTTGATCAAAGTACTAGTCCCACCGGCTTTCCTTCTAGAGTGGTTCCTTAAGTCTTTGGTACCCCATTTATCCAAGGACGTCGCAATGTCGGGAGTGTTTTCTGAGGAAGAGGAAATAATGAGAGCTCAATAACTTTAACTGATATACTCTCAATCTGGTTTACTCTATAATTTTTTTCCAGATGCGCCACGGTCCATCCTCGATAAGGCCAAACACAATTATGGACAACATGATGATGGTATAGTTGGTTCAGCACAATAAAGGCCCACTGATCAGTTGTCAAATCAATTGCAGCAATTGTTGATATAGTAATTAGTGGCCAACCAAACCACTGGTTCGGTTTCTCCCCCTACCCAAACGTCAGACGTGCAAAGTGTGCAGTCGACAAACCGGAAGGCCAACCAGCAGCTTGACGGAAAGAAAAAAAAAAAGAAACAATAAGGGTAAGGGGGATAAGAAACCCACCAACAATGTTGGTGGGGGAAACGCACAGAAGAAAAAGTTGAAGTATCTGTGTAACGTTTACATGGAATACCACCTGACTCACCTGTGCCCTCGACATGAGGAGGCCCAAAATTTATTGGCGCAACAACAACCTGTTGTGTTAATGAACCCATTTCCACATGGGAAAAATTTGACTCAAGCATATATGATCGTGGATGGGGGCAGTCGGGGACCCCCTCTGTCTTCTAGTAATCCCTCGACCACAAACTTTTATATGTTGAAAGGTGATGCTCACATATCAACTAGGACACATGACTACAAAATTCTGGAATATGCTGAGAAGGGTAAGGAAGTTGTAAATCCATCTGTTCCTCTCCATATCGAGAAGGCAATGGGCGAAACAATGACACGTATCTCAAAAGGGGAGTTCAATAAAGACTCACATAATCCAAATGAAAGGGCCGCCTAGAATTACTTTGTGGTGGAGGATTTGTCACAAACCCCTTGCACAATGTTTTCTTTCGAGTTCCTCCAGAGCTGCCCTTCACAGAGAAAGGATATGTCATATTCCTCGGGTTCTACCAAGAGTTTTAATCCATGAATGATCATGCTTGATAAAATTGACTTGAAACCTCATCTCCCATACCACGTCATGTTTCAGATAGTAGTGGTTCACCCCATGAAATCTTTTACCTGAAATATTTTTTTACGGTGGTTGATGAGGGAGCCTCAACATGCGTGATGTTGTTGGCATGCTAGAAGGCCATTGGCCAACCCGTTTTGTCTCTGTCACCTACTATGCTTACTTATTTTGATGGTTGTTCTTTCAAAGCACATGGAATCATCCCTTCTTTCCCCGTGTAGTTAGGAGGGAAGACTTTGTGTATCGAATTTGAAGTGGTTGATGCACCTCTCAACTACAACATCCTTTTAGGAAGGATTTGGACCTATTCTATGCATGCAGTGGTCGCCACAATTTTCTAGGTCTTGTTGTTTCCACAAGAGGTCCAGATCGTGTCCATTGATTAGTTTTCCTTCTCCAGGCCTTCGCCTTCATTGGGGGCATCCACGGTCCTGATGATTGATAACCCGTATCCCAGTGTCATCAATGTAGGGGTTGGTTTTTTCCCACCTTTGATGGTTACTTTTGATTACTCGCCTCCTTCCGACGATGTCAAGTACATATCGGTTTTCCCCGACCATCCTAGGGATGAAATTTTTCAAGTGATGTCGTTTCATATGAATTAATTTAGTGATCTGTGGACTATTCCTTCCCCATCAACTTCGATGGAAGGGATAGGGAATCCTGGCATGTCCATTCCCTTGTCCGCAGCAAAAGTTGTGTACATTATTGTCCAACAATCTTCAGCCGACCCTGATCTTACTCCCGCACAGGATTTAGATCAAGTTCTCGAGCCTATTTGGGCTCAAGGTTCCCTCACCACTACCGAGTCTTTAGAATTATTCTTTCCCTCTAACGAGGTGATTATAGAGGCATTGACTGGTTCAGACAGACCTTGGGATGATCTCCATCACAGATCTTATTTTCTCCTGGAATTAAGAAGAATAGTGGCAAGTGAATTTGTGTTGACTATGACTGGAGATAGGTCTTGTCCTATTAATCCTTTAGCTTTGCACGTAGTTTATGTAGAGGGTAATATGGAAATTATCGCCTAGATGATACCTATTAACATCTCCAAAAACCCTGGCATTGTGGAGAATGTCTTCGTCAGAGCGGACTGCTCCCCTGAGGATATTCAAATCTACATAGATTTATTTAAATAATTGCGCGATGCTTTTTCTAGGTCTTACGAGGAAATTCCAGGCATAGATCCAAGAATCATCGAACATGAGATAAAAACTTACCCTGACACTAAACTGGTTCGACAGAAACTTCATCCGGTAAATCTTCGGAAAGAAGCAGTTATGAAGGCTGAAGTAGAGAAACTGATCAAATCCAGTTTCATCTACCTCGTTCATTTGACTCAATGGGTATCAAATCTCGTTCCGGTCAACAAAAAGCAGGGAACGATTTGTGTGTGTATGGAATTATATGATTTGAACAAGGCATGTCCAAAGGATAATTTCCCTACCGCATTCATTGACCAGATTTTCGATGAATGCACAAGCTCTAAGGTTTTTTCTTTCATGCATGGTTTCTCGGGATACAACCTGATACAAATCAAACCTAAGGACCAGCATAAAAAAACTTTTACTTGTCTGTGGGGAACATTTTCTTATCATAAGATGCCTTTTGGCCTGAAGAATGTTGGAGTGACTTTTTAGTAGGCCATGTCTTTCTCCTTCCACAATATTAGACATATAGTCGAGGCTTATCTCTATGATATAGTATCATGATCTTGCAAGAGAGATGATCATCCTGCACACCTCTGACTAATATTTGAGTGATGTCGCTATTATCGGATTCGATTGAATCCAAACAAGTGCATTTTATGTGTGACATCGGGTCGTCTTCTAGGTTTCATAGTTTCGACAACAAGGATCATGGTCGATCCTTTAAAGGTTGAGGCGATAGTTCAATTTCCTCCCTTGTGCACAGTCCCTCAGCTTCAAATCTTACAGGGAAAATCAGATTTTCTTCTTCTTCTTATCGCAAACTATGTCAAGATCACCAAAGGGTTCATGCGTTTACTAAAAAAGGGAATCCCTTTCTGTTGGGATGAAGTTGCTCAATGCTCTTTCGATACGTTGAAACGTGGCCTTACTTTTTCCCCTCTATTCCAACCTCCCAATTATAATAAAGATTTCTTATTATACTTGGCCACTGCAGAGTCGACCATCGGTATGGTCTTGGTTCAAGAGGATGATCTGCTCAAAGAGAATGTGATTTATTACCTGAGTCAAGGCCTGGTTGGACCAGAACTCAAATACTCCCACGTTGAGAAACTAGCGTTGGAAGCAGTGCATGTTGTCCAATGGTTTCATCATTACATTTTGTTGCGCAAGACCACCATCGTTGTCGTTGTGAATCTGTTTCAATACGTGTTGACACAACGTTTTATCTGTGGAAAGATCATTAAATGGATAGTCATTCTCCATGAATTTGACTTGGATTTTGTTTCCGCGAAATCCAAAAAGTCACTGGTCTTTGTGGAACTCATATTGGAACTTTCGGTCGAATCAGATGATGATACGCCCGAGGAATCACCGATTAAAGGAGATCGTTTTCTGATTTCATCTTTGGATCTATGGTATGGAGATATAATTGTCTATTTCTAGACTTTGAAGAGCCTGCCTCTGCTTCCCATAATGAGAGTTGACGTATATGCCATCAGGAAAAAACCTATCTCATACTCGATGACACTCTGTATTTTCGAAGTGTAGATTGCATCCTTCGTTGGTGCCTCACTCATGAGGAAGCAGAAATAATTCTTAACGACTTCCACACTAGAGAATGTGGCGGTCATATGTCTGGGTTGGAAACAACCCAAAAGATTCTACGAGTGGTTACTTTTGGACAACGTTAATCAAGGATTGCATTGAATAGTTCAAGAAGTGCCACCCGTGCCAAATCTTCTCCAGGAAGATGAGGGCACATCCCACTCCCATTTTACCCGTCATTATTTTTGTTCCCTTCACCAAGTGGGGGATTGATTTTACTACATGTCACCTGGACTCAACCAAGGGGCATCGATATATCATCGTAGCGGTAGACTACTTCACAAAGTGGGTCGAGGCTATGTCCACATTTAATAATGATGGCGAGATAGCAGTTCTCTGTTGGCCCTCGACCAAGTTTTTGGATAATCTTGGTCATGTTGACCTATTTTGGGACTTTGATAACCTATTGAATATGGAGCACTAGACGAAGTGAATATTGCAGAATATCAGCCCACTTTTCGATCCCTTTTGGGTTTTTGGGAATATATAATTGGAAAGGGATGTTGGCTCGTGGGTTTACCCATGCTTAGGCCCACTTTTGTAATGTATAAATAGATATAGAGATAAAGAAAGAGATGTATGTGATGTAAGCTAAGTGCTAATAGATTTTGTAAGAGCTTTGTGCATGATTGTAAGAGACTTGCAGAGTTAAGTGCAAGTTGTTGTAAGGAGTCGTGGAAGGCTTTGTGTCATAGTGCAAGGAAGAAGGATCTAGCAAGATGCATAGATATTATGTCCTATGTGAGGAAGGTTTTTGGTGGCTCTGTGCTGTAACCGATTGAATACAATAATAAAGAAGAAGAGTTGGTGGACATAGCCCCAGGGTGGGGGGTGAACCACGTAAATCTATGTGTTATTCTTTGTTCTTCGACTTAATGCGTTTATCCTTTCTTTTGCTAAGTGCTTTGATATATTTAGATAGATCTACTTATGCTTTGTGCTTCTTAGAGGTGTGTGAATGTTAGATATGACATGTACAAAGGTTCTTAGTGGTGATTTACTGGATCTGATTTTCTTTACTGTTGATAAGTGATGAAATACCTTACATCTAAGTAAATGTTGCGATGCTCTGTGTTATCTGTGAAGTATAATAAGGGTTGAATATTGACGAATGATCGATGCTAAGTACTCTATAAGTGATATAATCATAGATTTGTGTCCCAGCTAAGGTTGAAAACATCTGATTATTTCAACCACCCTTGCCTCTACCTCGGGTGAGACTTCATCTGCTTCGCAGGTGTTTTTGAGAGGGTCGATAGTTAAGGTTTTGTTGGTGCGCTCTTGTAGCGTTGAACCATGGGTTTGCCCCTATGCCAAAAAATGGCCCTCAACCAAGTTTTTGGATAATATTGGTCATGTTGACCTATTTTGGGACTTCGATAGCCTATTGAAGATGGAGCGCCAGACAAAGCGAAGATTGCAGAATCTCGACCCACTTTTGGGTCCCTTTTGGGCTTTTGGGAATATGTAATGGGAAAGGGATGTTGACCCATGGGTTTACCCATGCTTAGGCCCACTTTTGTAAAGTATAAATAGATATAGAGATAGAGAAAGAGATGTATGTGATGTAAGCTAAGTGTTAATAAATTTTATAAGAGCTTTGTGCATGACTGTAAGAGACTTGCAGAGCTAAGTGCAAGTCGTTGTAAGGAGTCGTGGAAGGATTTGTATTGTAGCGCAAGGAAGAAGGATCTAGTGAGTTGTGCATATATCCTTTCCTATGCAAGGAAGGTTCTTGGTAGCTCTGTGATGTAACCGATTGAAGACAATAATAAATAAGAAGAGTTGGTGGGCATAGCCCCAGGGTGGGGGGTGAACCATGTAAATATGTGTATTATGCTTTGTTCTTCGACTTGATGTGTTTATCCTTTATTTTGCTAAGTGCTTTGATATGTTTAGGTATATATATGTATGCTTTGTGCTTCTTAGAGGTGTGTGAATGTTATATCTGACATGTACAAAGCTGGTTAGTGTTGATTTACTGGATCTGATATTCTTTACTATTGATAAGTGCTTAAATACCTTATATCTAAGTAAATGTTGTGATGCTCTGTGTTATCTGTGAAGTATAATAAGGATTGAATATTCACGAATGATCGATGCTAAGTGCTCTATAAGTGATATAATCACAGATCTGTGTCCTAGCTAAGGTTGCAAACACCTGAGTCTTGCAACCACCCCTGCCTCTACCTCAAGTGAGACTTCATATGCTTCACAGGTGTTACCGAAAGGGCCGGTAGTTAGGGTTTTGTTGGTGCACTCTTGTAGCGATGAACATTGGGTCTGTCCCTATGCCAACAAATGGTTCCATTGCATTGAACCACAGACAGAGAATTAGTGCAGAGGATGAAAGAAACATATGGTGATATTGAGAAATGAACGCGAGGCTACAAGGTAGCCTCTATCCATAACAACGTAGTGTGCCTAGCCTTTCAACGAATTGTTGCGAAATTAGCTCACAAGAATCGGCCCTCCCAAGTCACTGGATTCGTAGTAGACCTCGTAGGAAAGTGCGTGGAGGGTGTACAAATGAATTGGCCACAGTACCTTGTAAACCAGCTAGAGCTTGATTGCAGGGAAGCGCAGGACCAAGAGTATGAGTTCCATTTCAGTTGGATTCTCATACTGATCACATTCATTGCATGGGAAATGTCGAATGGTGCGACCTTCCCAGACATTGAACCCTTCAAACCTTTGGCTATGAATTTCAGTACCCTATGGTACTCAAACAACATGAACAATAAATGGGAGTCAAATGTCATGTTTCACACTTATTACAACCAGCTGAAGCTATCCATCCAAGACGAACCATGCATGACCCTGAATAATCTCCACAAGTTTCGTCCCATGATGAAGTTCAACATAGATAGACACTTTCTCTACATCACAGCGCGCGCTGACGAGCAAAAGCAGCGGTTACAACCCTATTATAAATTAACAGAAGAAGACCTGGAGGAGATCACAAAGGAATGGTCAGTGGACCTCCTTGTTCCAGCTAACCTTGTGGAGATATTTGATGTAGATAGTCTAGAAACTGCACAGGATATACCCAGAACTAGCATGCAACAAAAGATCAGTAAAGTATAAGACTTAAGTAGTGCCTTGGTGAAGACTGCTTCCATCATGGTAGAGAAAGAGGGTGATGGTGAAGAGTTAGAAGAATTCGAACAGAAGTGTAGAGACGAAGCAGATATTTTGAAGAAGAGGAAGGGTTCACCTCTGAAACCTTCTTCCTAGAAGAAGTCCAAATCTCCCATGACTAAGCTACAGACCACACTGACCCCAGACGACTTCAATTTCATCATCGCACCCTTGAATGATGTTGTACTGGATATAGTAGAGACATGGGATGTGAAACATGAGCAAATGTATAATCGTATTGAGATAGAGCTCCAAGGAGTAAAATAGGCACTATAGTCTAGCCATGCAGTCTCCACTGTGCCTATGATAGTAGGAACATCGGAACCAGGGGATGAGCCAACTCAACTCCACTTGATCGCGGATTTAGTCATGGCTTGACTTCGAAAAGCACAAGATGAAGCAGTGCAAGACACTCAGGATTTAACACAGGTACAGGGACTACTTGTAGAACAATGCAGTACTACAGAACAAGAAAGAAGTGCTCTCCAAGAAAAGTGGAATGATGAGAAAGAACAACTACAGCAAGAAAAGGAACATAAATTGGCAGAGAACCTGGAGGTAAAGGAAGTGGTCAACATAGCACTTCGCTCTGTGGCATTTATTGAGGTAAATACTAAATAAATAACCCCACAGTAGGTGGCACAACTCGAAGAAGTAATCCAGAATCTCCAACAAAGCATTGCAAACCTAGAGCTTCGTGTAGTACCTAAGACCCCACAAGAGATTAGAGACCAAAAAGAAACAATTTCTCACAAAACAGTGGATAGATTAAAATATCTTGCCTTNAGGTTGTTGAAGTATCAGTTACGTGTCTGTGTCAAGATTTTTGTTTTTAAAGAAGAGGCAATCAACCTCTTCCCTGATTGAAGTATGACTTCTCAGGGTTTCTTGATTAAATACAGTGTTTATGTTTTTACAGTCGAAGTCTGGGGTTTATGTCAGTTTGGTTATCTTTTCAAATATTTCTTGTGTTTTATTTCGAAAGAGTTTAGGCGAGTCTTCAATTCTTTGATCACCTTGTCTTGGTGTATTTAGTGACTCCCTGCGATCCACAGTGGGATAGAGGTCATTTTTCAGTCTTGTCTTGTTTTTCACTTTTTTCCCGTTTCGTTTTCTTCAAAGAAAAAGAAAAAGAATTTATTTCAAGTTTATTGTTTGAAGCATAAAAAAAAGAAAATTTCCATTTCTTAGTTTGGTTAAGTAGTTGGGTTAGTTAATTTTCTTGTCAAAAGAAAGATTTCTTTCTTAAGTTCTTTACTAAATGCTTAGAACATTAATTAGCTTGTAGTCGAGCAAAATTTCATTTTGGGTTTTCCTTTAAAATATATTAGAAAAAGTTAGTTACAAAAAGTTGGCTAAAGAGTTAGTTGAATATCTTTATTGATTAACTAGAAGTAATTCTTATTTCATTTTGTTTATTTCTCCTTCTTCATCTCCCATTCACACTAGTAGTTTCACTGTCGTTTCCTTGAGTTAAAACAAGTCGTTTAAAAATTAATGCTAAAATTAAAATTTACTAGACTTTATGTTTGTAGGGTCAATCAACTAGTCTAGGATAGAGCCTTGAATTAGGTTGGAGAGGAAACTCGTCAAGGCTTACAGACAAACATTGGATTCAAATCTAGGGAGTGTAAAAATTCTAGTAAACGTGAAAGTTATATGGGACCACCCACTAACACAAGGGATAAACATGAGATCACGTGCAGAAAAGTAGTGGAGATAACCCCTCTAAAGCCGGACCAAGCGTAGTGGAGAACACATATTGAGGACTTGTTATGGGATACTATTGGTTTCATTTTTCTGCAGAGCTTCGTGGACCCCAAATTTGTTTGGGATCTTCAGTTGTCTTTTGGGCCACTTTCTTTCGATACACTCGGTAGGTTTCAAGCTTTGTTACCCTGCTCATTGCGGTCCACCCGACTATCGATTGTACCCTCCTGGTGATGGTTCACGAGATGGCAACCTATTTGTCTTTATTTTAGGGACTTACATAGGTGACTGCGGGGGTATACCATGGTACCTAAGGCAGACGTCGGGACACTCTTTGCAGATTATACCCGGAGGATGATTCTGTTCTCAAGTTGCGCTTGCACTAGTAAGTTTCTCTAGTGTTGCCTGGTGTAACTGTTATTCCAACTAGATAGTGGTTTGCTTGTTTTTCCTTGTAGAAACTTTTCTAGTGTGTGCTTGCTTCAAAACATTAGTAAAATCCTTACTGTGTCATTGATCTTTTCACAAAGTGGAAGATCAAGATCTTCGTCGGTCATGAAGGCTTCAGGGCCTGTCACTGGTTACATTGGAGCCACCACCACCATCGTTACGGCTAAGACTTGACCAACAAGGGTCATTTGAAGCAACCAGGCCACAGGAAACTATACTCGAGCCAACTCTGAGAGGAGAATTCTCGAATTCGAAGGAACCCACTATTTATGACCTTGGAGCGGAAGCTCTCAGACTAGCCACCTCTCCGACCACTGACTTGTCGATGCCAATCATAGTATAGTTCACCCCTCCAAGGGTAACACATCATGAGCGTCAGATAGTTTTTCAAGCAGTAATGGAAGTAAATGTTGCTACTTCGTCAGGGAGTCCTCATACTCCCTCAATGTCTGCCACCACAGGGGGAATTCCACCTCCCAACCCACCATCGTCGGCCCAGACCACAATGGTCTCAACCGCCTCTACTTCAAGGAGCAGTGTGATTCCGTCTATGGAAACGATCACTACTCCATTCACACAGAGTGCGATGGGCCCTCTATTTTCATGTGGGATGCCCAACTTTGATACAAACTTCATCCTCTCCTACTCCAACCTACAGACCATGGGTCTAGGGGAAGGGATCTCAAATGGTCCTCTGAAAGGGTCCATGGGGGGCACCTCATCCCCCTATAACAATTTCCCTTACGGGGGGGTTCATATACCTCCTTCAACCCCTTCACTCGACGGTGCTCCCTGGCAACCCGTCGGGCTGAACATGAACTACAACTTATTTAGAGAAGGTAGACTAGGACCTTATTCCTACACCACACTGGTGGGTTCAATCTCATTCTCTTTGTTTGGTGTGTTTGGAAATAATGCGTTCTCATCAGCTGTCATCTCGGTCGGGGGAAAACCTGGTTTTGGAAAACAAAATCCTATGCAGGGTACTATTCCTACACAATGGGCAAACAAAAAAATTGTTTCCTCACAAGGACTCTAGAATATGTGGCAGGGAGCATTTCCCTCTTCAATAATGTCGATCGGGGGAAACCCCTTCCATGGTTGATGGAACCCCAGGAAAGGCTCAGTACCTATGCCCGTCGGATTGGCAGGGGGAAACCCTTTCCAGAATATTTGGAGCACAATGCAGGGAGAAATCCTGACCCATCCCTCAATGTCCAATTATGGGAATCAGTCGATGATGTCCCAATAAACGCAGTATCCGTTCACTAGCCAAAGCCATGGTATTTACTAGAACCCTGGTCAGCAACCCAGATTTTCCTGGCAACCTGGCTCCAGTCGAACTCCAAGCTCCTTTCTTCATGTACATAGTCAACATCCCAAACTACCATTTCTGACGATGTTACATTTTCCATACTTGTCAAGGTTGTTAAATGACCCAATCTATCACGATCCACGTTGGCCTCCCATGTCGACTAAGTTGCCTTTGGGCATTCCAAAGTTCGAAGGTAAGCCTAACGAATATCCAGGTTATCACGTCAACACTTTTCACCTATAGTGTGTCGAACACGTTTCAAGACGACTACATAAAGTTGTGTATGTTTCAATGCACTCTTATCGGGAGTGCCGCAAAATGGTACATTGAGCTCGATCGCTCAAGATACTCTACCCTTGGTGAATTGGCAATGGTTTTCTTAAACCATTTCCAACTACCTGTGAGATACGATGAAGACATGGAGTTTTTGGCCAACTTTGAGCAAACAAAGTTCGATCATATCTCGGATCACATCTGAGAATGGCGGCGTTGGAATAATTTGATCAAAGTACCAGTCCCACCAGCTTTCCTTCTAGAGTGGTTCCTTAAGTCTTTGGTACCCCATTTATCCAAGGATGTCGCAATGTCGGGAGTGTTTTCTGAGGAAGAGGAAATAATGAGAGCTCAATAACTTTAACTGATATACTCTCAATCTGGTTTACTCTACAATTTTTTTCCAGATGCACCACGGTCCATCCTCGATAAGGCCAAACACAATTATGGACCACATGATGATGGTATAGTTGGTTCAGCACAATAAAAGCCCACTGATCAGTTGTCAAATCAATTGCAGCAATTGTTGATATAGTAATTAGTGGCCAACCAAACCACTAGTTCAGTTTCTCCCCCTACCCAAACGTCAGACGTGCAAAGTGTGCAGTCGACAAACCGAAAGGCAAACCAATAGCTTGACGGAAAGAAAAAAAAAAAAAAACAATAAGGGTAAGGGGGATAAGAAACCCACCAACAATTTTGGTGGGGGAAACACACAGAAGAAAAAGTCGAAGTATCTGTGTAACGTTTACATGGAAGACCACCTGACTCACCTGTGCCCTCGACATGAGGAGGCCCAAAATTTATTGGCGCAGCAGCAACCTGTTGTGTTAATGAACCCATTTCCACATGGGAAAAATTTGACTCAAGCATCTATGATCATGGATGGGGGCAGTCGGGGACCCCCTCTGTCTTCTAGTAATCCCTCGACCACAAACTTTTATATGTTGAAAGGTGATGCTCACATATCAACTAGGACACATGACTACAAAATTCTGGAATATGCTGAGAAGGGTAAGGAAGTTGTAAATCCATCTGTTCCTCTCCATATCGAGAAGGCAATGGGCGAAACAATGACACGTATCTCAAAAGGGGAGTTCAATAAAGACTCACATAATCCAAATGAAAGGGCCGCCTAGAATTACTTTGTGGTGGAGGATTTGTCACAAACCCCTTGCACAATGTTTTCTTTCGAGTTCCTCCAGAGCTGCCCTTCACAGAGAAAGGATATGTCATATTCCTCGGGTTCTACCAAGAGTTTTAATCCATGAATGATCATGCTTGATAAAATTGACTTGAAACCTCATCTCCCATACCACGTCATGTTTCAGATAGTAGTGGTTCACCCCATGAAATCTTTTACCTGAAATATTTTTTTACGGTGGTTGATGAGGGAGCCTCAACATGCGTGATGTTGTTGGCATGCTAGAAGGCCATTGGCCAACCCGTTTTGTCTCTGTCACCTACTATGCTTACTTATTTTGATGGTTGTTCTTTCAAAGCACATGGAATCATCCCTTCTTTCCCCGTGTAGTTAGGAGGGAAGACTTTGTGTATCGAATTTGAAGTGGTTGATGCACCTCTCAACTACAACATCCTTTTAGGAAGGATTTGGACCTATTCTATGCATGCAGTGGTCGCCACAATTTTCTAGGTCTTGTTGTTTCCACAAGAGGTCCAGATCGTGTCCATTGATTAGTTTTCCTTCTCCAGGCCTTCGCCTTCATTGGGGGCATCCACGGTCCTGATGATTGATAACCCGTATCCCAGTGTCATCAATGTAGGGGTTGGTTTTTTCCCACCTTTGATGGTTACTTTTGATTACTCGCCTCCTTCCGACGATGTCAAGTACATATCGGTTTTCCCCGACCATCCTAGGGATGAAATTTTTCAAGTGATGTCGTTTCATATGAATTAATTTAGTGATCTGTGGACTATTCCTTCCCCATCAACTTCGATGGAAGGGATAGGGAATCCTGGCATGTCCATTCCCTTGTCCGCAGCAAAAGTTGTGTACATTATTGTCCAACAATCTTCAGCCGACCCTGATCTTACTCCCGCACAGGATTTAGATCAAGTTCTCGAGCCTATTTGGGCTCAAGGTTCCCTCACCACTACCGAGTCTTTAGAATTATTCTTTCCCTCTAACGAGGTGATTATAGAGGCATTGACTGGTTCAGACAGACCTTGGGATGATCTCCATCACAGATCTTATTTTCTCCTGGAATTAAGAAGAATAGTGGCAAGTGAATTTGTGTTGACTATGACTGGAGATAGGTCTTGTCCTATTAATCCTTTAGCTTTGCACGTAGTTTATGTAGAGGGTAATATGGAAATTATCGCCTAGATGATACCTATTAACATCTCCAAAAACCCTGGCATTGTGGAGAATGTCTTCGTCAGAGCGGACTGCTCCCCTGAGGATATTCAAATCTACATAGATTTATTTAAATAATTGCGCGATGCTTTTTCTAGGTCTTACGAGGAAATTCCAGGCATAGATCCAAGAATCATCGAACATGAGATAAAAACTTACCCTGACACTAAACTGGTTCGACAGAAACTTCATCCGGTAAATCTTCGGAAAGAAGCAGTTATGAAGGCTGAAGTAGAGAAACTGATCAAATCCAGTTTCATCTACCTCGTTCATTTGACTCAATGGGTATCAAATCTCGTTCCGGTCAACAAAAAGCAGGGAACGATTTGTGTGTGTATGGAATTATATGATTTGAACAAGGCATGTCCAAAGGATAATTTCCCTACCGCATTCATTGACCAGATTTTCGATGAATGCACAAGCTCTAAGGTTTTTTCTTTCATGCATGGTTTCTCGGGATACAACCTGATACAAATCAAACCTAAGGACCAGCATAAAAAAACTTTTACTTGTCTGTGGGGAACATTTTCTTATCATAAGATGCCTTTTGGCCTGAAGAATGTTGGAGTGACTTTTTAGTAGGCCATGTCTTTCTCCTTCCACAATATTAGACATATAGTCGAGGCTTATCTCTATGATATAGTATCATGATCTTGCAAGAGAGATGATCATCCTGCACACCTCTGACTAATATTTGAGTGATGTCGCTATTATCGGATTCGATTGAATCCAAACAAGTGCATTTTATGTGTGACATCGGGTCGTCTTCTAGGTTTCATAGTTTCGACAACAAGGATCATGGTCGATCCTTTAAAGGTTGAGGCGATAGTTCAATTTCCTCCCTTGTGCACAGTCCCTCAGCTTCAAATCTTACAGGGAAAATCAGATTTTCTTCTTCTTCTTATCGCAAACTATGTCAAGATCACCAAAGGGTTCATGCGTTTACTAAAAAAGGGAATCCCTTTCTGTTGGGATGAAGTTGCTCAATGCTCTTTCGATACGTTGAAACGTGGCCTTACTTTTTCCCCTCTATTCCAACCTCCCAATTATAATAAAGATTTCTTATTATACTTGGCCACTGCAGAGTCGACCATCGGTATGGTCTTGGTTCAAGAGGATGATCTGCTCAAAGAGAATGTGATTTATTACCTGAGTCAAGGCCTGGTTGGACCAGAACTCAAATACTCCCACGTTGAGAAACTAGCGTTGGAAGCAGTGCATGTTGTCCAATGGTTTCATCATTACATTTTGTTGCGCAAGACCACCATCGTTGTCGTTGTGAATCTGTTTCAATACGTGTTGACACAACGTTTTATCTGTGGAAAGATCATTAAATGGATAGTCATTCTCCATGAATTTGACTTGGATTTTGTTTCCGCGAAATCCAAAAAGTCACTGGTCTTTGTGGAACTCATATTGGAACTTTCGGTCGAATCAGATGATGATACGCCCGAGGAATCACCGATTAAAGGAGATCGTTTTCTGATTTCATCTTTGGATCTATGGTATGGAGATATAATTGTCTATTTCTAGACTTTGAAGAGCCTGCCTCTGCTTCCCATAATGAGAGTTGACGTATATGCCATCAGGAAAAAACCTATCTCATACTCGATGACACTCTGTATTTTCGAAGTGTAGATTGCATCCTTCGTTGGTGCCTCACTCATGAGGAAGCAGAAATAATTCTTAACGACTTCCACACTAGAGAATGTGGCGGTCATATGTCTGGGTTGGAAACAACCCAAAAGATTCTACGAGTGGTTACTTTTGGACAACGTTAATCAAGGATTGCATTGAATAGTTCAAGAAGTGCCACCCGTGCCAAATCTTCTCCAGGAAGATGAGGGCACATCCCACTCCCATTTTACCCGTCATTATTTTTGTTCCCTTCACCAAGTGGGGGATTGATTTTACTACATGTCACCTGGACTCAACCAAGGGGCATCGATATATCATCGTAGCGGTAGACTACTTCACAAAGTGGGTCGAGGCTATGTCCACATTTAATAATGATGGCGAGATAGCAGTTCTCTGTTGGCCCTCGACCAAGTTTTTGGATAATCTTGGTCATGTTGACCTATTTTGGGACTTTGATAACCTATTGAATATGGAGCACTAGACGAAGTGAATATTGCAGAATATCAGCCCACTTTTCGATCCCTTTTGGGTTTTTGGGAATATATAATTGGAAAGGGATGTTGGCTCGTGGGTTTACCCATGCTTAGGCCCACTTTTGTAATGTATAAATAGATATAGAGATAAAGAAAGAGATGTATGTGATGTAAGCTAAGTGCTAATAGATTTTGTAAGAGCTTTGTGCATGATTGTAAGAGACTTGCAGAGTTAAGTGCAAGTTGTTGTAAGGAGTCGTGGAAGGCTTTGTGTCATAGTGCAAGGAAGAAGGATCTAGCAAGATGCATAGATATTATGTCCTATGTGAGGAAGGTTTTTGGTGGCTCTGTGCTGTAACCGATTGAATACAATAATAAAGAAGAAGAGTTGGTGGACATAGCCCCAGGGTGGGGGGTGAACCACGTAAATCTATGTGTTATTCTTTGTTCTTCGACTTAATGCGTTTATCCTTTCTTTTGCTAAGTGCTTTGATATATTTAGATAGATCTACTTATGCTTTGTGCTTCTTAGAGGTGTGTGAATGTTAGATATGACATGTACAAAGGTTCTTAGTGGTGATTTACTGGATCTGATTTTCTTTACTGTTGATAAGTGATGAAATACCTTACATCTAAGTAAATGTTGCGATGCTCTGTGTTATCTGTGAAGTATAATAAGGGTTGAATATTGACGAATGATCGATGCTAAGTACTCTATAAGTGATATAATCATAGATTTGTGTCCCAGCTAAGGTTGAAAACATCTGATTATTTCAACCACCCTTGCCTCTACCTCGGGTGAGACTTCATCTGCTTCGCAGGTGTTTTTGAGAGGGTCGATAGTTAAGGTTTTGTTGGTGCGCTCTTGTAGCGTTGAACCATGGGTTTGCCCCTATGCCAAAAAATGGCCCTCAACCAAGTTTTTGGATAATATTGGTCATGTTGACCTATTTTGGGACTTCGATAGCCTATTGAAGATGGAGCGCCAGACAAAGCGAAGATTGCAGAATCTCGACCCACTTTTGGGTCCCTTTTGGGCTTTTGGGAATATGTAATGGGAAAGGGATGTTGACCCATGGGTTTACCCATGCTTAGGCCCACTTTTGTAAAGTATAAATAGATATAGAGATAGAGAAAGAGATGTATGTGATGTAAGCTAAGTGTTAATAAATTTTATAAGAGCTTTGTGCATGACTGTAAGAGACTTGCAGAGCTAAGTGCAAGTCGTTGTAAGGAGTCGTGGAAGGATTTGTATTGTAGCGCAAGGAAGAAGGATCTAGTGAGTTGTGCATATATCCTTTCCTATGCAAGGAAGGTTCTTGGTAGCTCTGTGATGTAACCGATTGAAGACAATAATAAATAAGAAGAGTTGGTGGGCATAGCCCCAGGGTGGGGGGTGAACCATGTAAATATGTGTATTATGCTTTGTTCTTCGACTTGATGTGTTTATCCTTTATTTTGCTAAGTGCTTTGATATGTTTAGGTATATATATGTATGCTTTGTGCTTCTTAGAGGTGTGTGAATGTTATATCTGACATGTACAAAGCTGGTTAGTGTTGATTTACTGGATCTGATATTCTTTACTATTGATAAGTGCTTAAATACCTTATATCTAAGTAAATGTTGTGATGCTCTGTGTTATCTGTGAAGTATAATAAGGATTGAATATTCACGAATGATCGATGCTAAGTGCTCTATAAGTGATATAATCACAGATCTGTGTCCTAGCTAAGGTTGCAAACACCTGAGTCTTGCAACCACCCCTGCCTCTACCTCAAGTGAGACTTCATATGCTTCACAGGTGTTACCGAAAGGGCCGGTAGTTAGGGTTTTGTTGGTGCACTCTTGTAGCGATGAACATTGGGTCTGTCCCTATGCCAACAAATGGTTCCATTGCATTGAACCACAGACAGAGAATTAGTGCAGAGGATGAAAGAAACATATGGTGATATTGAGAAATGAACGCGAGGCTACAAGGTAGCCTCTATCCATAACAACGTAGTGTGCCTAGCCTTTCAACGAATTGTTGCGAAATTAGCTCACAAGAATCGGCCCTCCCAAGTCACTGGATTCGTAGTAGACCTCGTAGGAAAGTGCGTGGAGGGTGTACAAATGAATTGGCCACAGTACCTTGTAAACCAGCTAGAGCTTGATTGCAGGGAAGCGCAGGACCAAGAGTATGAGTTCCATTTCAGTTGGATTCTCATACTGATCACATTCATTGCATGGGAAATGTCGAATGGTGCGACCTTCCCAGACATTGAACCCTTCAAACCTTTGGCTATGAATTTCAGTACCCTATGGTACTCAAACAACATGAACAATAAATGGGAGTCAAATGTCATGTTTCACACTTATTACAACCAGCTGAAGCTATCCATCCAAGACGAACCATGCATGACCCTGAATAATCTCCACAAGTTTCGTCCCATGATGAAGTTCAACATAGATAGACACTTTCTCTACATCACAGCGCGCGCTGACGAGCAAAAGCAGCGGTTACAACCCTATTATAAATTAACAGAAGAAGACCTGGAGGAGATCACAAAGGAATGGTCAGTGGACCTCCTTGTTCCAGCTAACCTTGTGGAGATATTTGATGTAGATAGTCTAGAAACTGCACAGGATATACCCAGAACTAGCATGCAACAAAAGATCAGTAAAGTATAAGACTTAAGTAGTGCCTTGGTGAAGACTGCTTCCATCATGGTAGAGAAAGAGGGTGATGGTGAAGAGTTAGAAGAATTCGAACAGAAGTGTAGAGACGAAGCAGATATTTTGAAGAAGAGGAAGGGTTCACCTCTGAAACCTTCTTCCTAGAAGAAGTCCAAATCTCCCATGACTAAGCTACAGACCACACTGACCCCAGACGACTTCAATTTCATCATCGCACCCTTGAATGATGTTGTACTGGATATAGTAGAGACATGGGATGTGAAACATGAGCAAATGTATAATCGTATTGAGATAGAGCTCCAAGGAGTAAAATAGGCACTATAGTCTAGCCATGCAGTCTCCACTGTGCCTATGATAGTAGGAACATCGGAACCAGGGGATGAGCCAACTCAACTCCACTTGATCGCGGATTTAGTCATGGCTTGACTTCGAAAAGCACAAGATGAAGCAGTGCAAGACACTCAGGATTTAACACAGGTACAGGGACTACTTGTAGAACAATGCAGTACTACAGAACAAGAAAGAAGTGCTCTCCAAGAAAAGTGGAATGATGAGAAAGAACAACTACAGCAAGAAAAGGAACATAAATTGGCAGAGAACCTGGAGGTAAAGGAAGTGGTCAACATAGCACTTCGCTCTGTGGCATTTATTGAGGTAAATACTAAATAAATAACCCCACAGTAGGTGGCACAACTCGAAGAAGTAATCCAGAATCTCCAACAAAGCATTGCAAACCTAGAGCTTCGTGTAGTACCTAAGACCCCACAAGAGATTAGAGACCAAAAAGAAACAATTTCTCACAAAACAGTGGATAGATTAAAATATCTTGCCTTAGAGTGCAAGAAACTAAGTAACCAGAGTGCCCAGACATATGAAAACCTTACAGAGAATCTGGAATTACAAACGTTGGAATCACAACTCCAGGAAGAAAAACAACAGGTGGATACACTACAGGCCCAACTGAAGGCCCTGCCTATAGTAGATAGAATGAAAATATCTCATGAATAATGAACATCTCAACATCAGATCCATATGATCCAGAGAAAAGTGATGGAAGTCACTCAAAGAATCCAACCTGTATAAGACAAGGCATGCTTGTTGTTTTCTGAGATCGAAAGCCAAGGGGCAGAGCTATAATAGGTCATCATCATCATAGAACAATGCCTGGAAGGACCAGTAAACAACATAGTGATCCTCAAATTCAATGAGCAAGAGGCAAAAGCAAAGCAGCAGGTTGAAGCAGCCTGATCTAAGCTCGAGGTGTTCGAGGCAGAGTTGTGCAAACTAGAGTGACTCGGGATGAGTCACAGGTAAGTGTTGGGGGCATGTTAGCCCTCGACCAAGTTTTTAGATAATATTGGTCATGTTGACCTATTTTGGGACTTCGACGACCTGTTGAATATGGAGTGCCAGAAGAAGCGAAGATTATGGAATCTTGGCCCACTTTTGGGTCCCTTTTGGTTTTTTGGGAATATGTAATGGGAAAGGGATTTCGGTCGATGGGTTTACCCATGCTTAGGCCCACTTTTGTAATGTAGAAATACATAGAGAGATAGAGAAAGAGATGTATGTGATGTAAGCTAAGTGCTAATTAGTTTTGTAAGAGCTCTGTGCATGACTGTAAGAGATTTTCAGAGCTAAGTGCAAGTCATTGTAAGGAATCGTGGAATGCTTTGTGTTGTAGCGCAAGGAAGAAGGATATAGCGAGCTGGGAATATCTTCTGTCCTATGTGAGGAAGGTTCTTGGTGGCTCTGTGCTATAACCGATTGAAGACGATAATAAAGAAGAAGAGTTGGTGGACATAGCCCCAGGGTGGGGGGTGAACCACGTAAATCTGTGTGTTATTCTTTGTGCTTCGACTTGATGCATTTATCCTTTCTTTTTCTAAGTGCTTTGATATATTTAGATAGATATACTTATTCTTTGTGCTTCTTAGAGGTGTGTGAATGTTATATATGACATGTACGAAGGTGCTTAGTGTTGATTTACCGGATCTGATATGATTTACTATTGATAAGTGTTGAAATACCTTAGATCGAAGTAAATGTTACGATGCGTTGTGCTATCTGCGAAGTATAATAAGGGTTGAATATTGACGAATGATCGATGCTAAGTTCTCTATAAGTGATATACTCACAGATCTGTGTCCCAGCTAAGGTTGCAAGCACTTGAGTCTTGCAACCACCCCTGCCTCTACCTCGAGTGAGACTTCATATGCTTCGCAGGTGTTGCTGAAAGGGTCGGTAGTTAGGGTTTTGTTGGTGTTCACTTGTAGCATTGAACCCTGGGTTTACCCCTATGCCAACACTCTCTTTCTTTTTAACCAGATAATAGCAAGGTTCAACATCCCGAAGGAGATTGTCAATGACCATGGTAGTCACTTTCAGAATAAAATGATGTATGAGTTAACATCAAATCTTGGGTTGAGGCAAGAACATTCATCACCCTACTACCCACAAGTGAATGGTTAGGTAGAAGTTGCAAAAAAGTCTCTCAAGACCATTCTATAGCGAACGATCAATTATGCCAAGTCAAATTGGCATTTGGTGTACTCGAAGTTATGGGCATGTCAAACGTCTGTATAGACTACCACCAGTTTCTCACCTTTTCAACTCATTTATGGGATGGAAGTAGTCTTGCCTATAGAGTGTCAGATCCCATCTCTAAATTTTGAAGTACAGTTATTTCTAGAAACTTCACCTCTTGAGTAATGCTTATTATATCTCGAGTAGATCGATGAGAAACGTTGTGATGCAACCTTGGCCAATGAGGCTCATAAGCAATGAGTCAAGTGTCAGTATGATCGGTTCGTTCATCCTAGGATTTTCTCTGAAGTCAACCTTGTCATGGTCTATGACCAAGATAAGGATCCCCTAGGGGTAGGTAAGTTCAAACCCATGTGGTTCAGACCTTTCATCATGAAGGAAGTATTAAAGAAGGGAGCTTATCATGCCTCCAGGCCAGTTACTATCTTCTGGAGGTATCTGTCTAGGTGACACCACAAAGAATGTCATTGAGTACAATGCAGTAATAGAGTTGTTGTGTGACGCTTTTTCGCATGGTATCTCTCACCTTTGGGTCTACTTAGATGCATAGATGGTTGTGTGCCAGTTAAATGGGGTTAACCGCGTTTATGATCCTACTTTACACCNTAAATATGTGTATTATGCTTTGTTCTTCGACTTGATGTGTTTATCCTTTATTTTGCTAATTGATTTGATATGTTTAGGTATATATACGTATGCTTTGTGCTTCTTAGAGGTGTGTGAATGTTATATCTGACATGTATGAAGGTGGTTAGTGTTGATTTACTGGATCTGATATTTTTTACTGTTGATAAGTGCTTAAATACCTTATATCTAAGTAAATGTTGTGATGCTCTGTGTTATCTATGAAGTATAATAAGGATTGAATATTGACGAATGATCGATGCTAAGTGCTCTATAAGTGATATAATCACAGATCTGTGTCCTAGCTAAGGTTGCAAACACCTGAGTCTTGCAACCACCCCTGCCTCTACCTCAGGTGAGACTTCATATGCTCCACAGGTGTTACCGAAAGGGCCGGTAGTTAGGGTTTTGTTGGTGCACTCTTGTAGCGCTGAACATTGGGTCTGTCCCTATGCCAAAAAATGGTTCCATTGCATTGAACCACAGACAGAGAATTAGTGCAGAGGATTAAAGAAACATATGGTGATATTGAGAAATGAACGCGAGGCTACAAGGTAGCCTCTATCCAGAACAACGTAGTGTGCCTAGCCTTTCAACTAATTGTTGCGAAATTAGTTCACAAGAATCGACCCTCCCAAGTCACTGGATTCGTAGTAGACCTCGCAGGAAAGTGCGTGGAGGGTGTACAAATGAATTGGCCATAGTACCTTGTAAACCAGCTAGAGCTTGATTACAGGGAAGCGCAGGACCAAGGGTATGAGTTCCATTTCAGCTGGATTCTCATACTGATCGCATTCATTGCATGGGAAATGTCGAATGGTGTGACCTTCCCAGACATTGAACCCTTCAAACCTTTGGCTATGAATTTCAGTACCCTATGGTACTCAAACGACATGAAAAATAAATGGGAGTCAAATGTCATGTTTCACACTTATTACAACCAGCTGAAGCTAGCCATCCAGGATGAACCACGCATGACCCTGAATAATCTCCACAAGTTTCGTCCCATGATGAAGTTTAGCATAGACAGACACTTTCTCTACATCACAATGCACGCTGATGAGCACAAGCAGCGGTTACAACCCTATTATAAATTAACAGAAGAAGATCTGGAGGAGATCACAAAGGAATGGTCAGTGGACCTCCTTGTTCCAGCTAACCTTGTGGAGATATCTGATGTAGATAGTCTGGAAACTGCACAGGATATACCCAGAACTAGCATGCAACAAAAGATCAGTGAAGTATAAGACTTAAGCAGTGCCTTGGTGAAGACTGCTTCCATCATGGCAGAGCAAGAGGGTGATGGTGAAGAGTTAGAAGAATTCGAACAGAAGCGTAGAGACGAAGAAGATATTTTGAAGAAGAGGAAGGGTTCACCTCCGAAACTTTCTTCCCAGAAGAAGTCCAAATCTCCCGTGACTAAGCTACAGACCAAATTGACCCCAAACGACTTCAATTTCATCATCGCACCCTTGAATGATGTTGCACTGGATATAGTAGAGACACGGGATGTGAAACAGGAGCAAATGTATAATCGTATTGAGATAGAGCTCCAAGGAGTGAAGTAGGCACTATAGTCTAGCCATGCAGTCTCCACTGTGCCTATGATAGTAGGAACATCGGAACCAGGGGATGAGCCAACTCAACTCCACTTGATCGTGGATTTAGTCATGGATTGACTTCGAAAAGCACAAGATGAAGCAGTGCAAGCCTCTCAGGATTTAACACAGGTACAGGGACTACTTCTAGAACAATGCAATACTGCAGAACAAGAAAGAAGTGCTCTCCAAGAAAAGTGGAATGATGAGAAAGAACAACTACAGCAAGAAAAGGAACATAAATTGGCAGAGTACCTGGAGGTAAAGGAAGTGGTCAACATAGCACTTCGCTCTGTGACATTTATTGAGGTAAATACTAAATAAATAACCCCACAGTAGGTGGCACAACTTGAAGAAGTAATCCAGAATCTCTAACAAAGCATTGCAAACCTAGAGCTTCGTGTAGTACCTAAGACCCCACAAGAGATTAGAGACCAAAAAGAAACAATTTCTCACAAAACAGTGGATAGATTAAAATATCTTGCCTTAGAGTGCAAGAAACTAAGTAACCAGAGTGCCCAGACATATGAAAACCTTACAGAGAATCTGGAATTACAAACGTTGGAATCACAACTCCAGGAAGAAAAACAACAGGTGGATACACTACAGGCCCAACTGAAGGCCCTGCCTATAGTAGATAGAATGAAAATATCTCATGAATAATGAACATCTCAACATCAGATCCATATGATCCAGAGAAAAGTGATGGAAGTCACTCAAAGAATCCAACCTGTATAAGACAAGGCATGCTTGTTGTTTTCTGAGATCGAAAGCCAAGGGGCAGAGCTATAATAGGTCATCATCATCATAGAACAATGCCTGGAAGGACCAGTAAACAACATAGTGATCCTCAAATTCAATGAGCAAGAGGCAAAAGCAAAGCAGCAGGTTGAAGCAGCCTGATCTAAGCTCGAGGTGTTCGAGGCAGAGTTGTGCAAACTAGAGTGACTCGGGATGAGTCACAGGTAAGTGTTGGGGGCATGTTAGCCCTCGACCAAGTTTTTAGATAATATTGGTCATGTTGACCTATTTTGGGACTTCGACGACCTGTTGAATATGGAGTGCCAGAAGAAGCGAAGATTATGGAATCTTGGCCCACTTTTGGGTCCCTTTTGGTTTTTTGGGAATATGTAATGGGAAAGGGATTTCGGTCGATGGGTTTACCCATGCTTAGGCCCACTTTTGTAATGTAGAAATACATAGAGAGATAGAGAAAGAGATGTATGTGATGTAAGCTAAGTGCTAATTAGTTTTGTAAGAGCTCTGTGCATGACTGTAAGAGATTTTCAGAGCTAAGTGCAAGTCATTGTAAGGAATCGTGGAATGCTTTGTGTTGTAGCGCAAGGAAGAAGGATATAGCGAGCTGGGAATATCTTCTGTCCTATGTGAGGAAGGTTCTTGGTGGCTCTGTGCTATAACCGATTGAAGACGATAATAAAGAAGAAGAGTTGGTGGACATAGCCCCAGGGTGGGGGGTGAACCACGTAAATCTGTGTGTTATTCTTTGTGCTTCGACTTGATGCATTTATCCTTTCTTTTTCTAAGTGCTTTGATATATTTAGATAGATATACTTATTCTTTGTGCTTCTTAGAGGTGTGTGAATGTTATATATGACATGTACGAAGGTGCTTAGTGTTGATTTACCGGATCTGATATGATTTACTATTGATAAGTGTTGAAATACCTTAGATCGAAGTAAATGTTACGATGCGTTGTGCTATCTGCGAAGTATAATAAGGGTTGAATATTGACGAATGATCGATGCTAAGTTCTCTATAAGTGATATACTCACAGATCTGTGTCCCAGCTAAGGTTGCAAGCACTTGAGTCTTGCAACCACCCCTGCCTCTACCTCGAGTGAGACTTCATATGCTTCGCAGGTGTTGCTGAAAGGGTCGGTAGTTAGGGTTTTGTTGGTGTTCACTTGTAGCATTGAACCCTGGGTTTACCCCTATGCCAACACTCTCTTTCTTTTTAACCAGATAATAGCAAGGTTCAACATCCCGAAGGAGATTGTCAATGACCATGGTAGTCACTTTCAGAATAAAATGATGTATGAGTTAACATCAAATCTTGGGTTGAGGCAAGAACATTCATCACCCTACTACCCACAAGTGAATGGTTAGGTAGAAGTTGCAAAAAAGTCTCTCAAGACCATTCTATAGCGAACGATCAATTATGCCAAGTCAAATTGGCATTTGGTGTACTCGAAGTTATGGGCATGTCAAACGTCTGTATAGACTACCACCAGTTTCTCACCTTTTCAACTCATTTATGGGATGGAAGTAGTCTTGCCTATAGAGTGTCAGATCCCATCTCTAAATTTTGAAGTACAGTTATTTCTAGAAACTTCACCTCTTGAGTAATGCTTATTATATCTCGAGTAGATCGATGAGAAACGTTGTGATGCAACCTTGGCCAATGAGGCTCATAAGCAATGAGTCAAGTGTCAGTATGATCGGTTCGTTCATCCTAGGATTTTCTCTGAAGTCAACCTTGTCATGGTCTATGACCAAGATAAGGATCCCCTAGGGGTAGGTAAGTTCAAACCCATGTGGTTCAGACCTTTCATCATGAAGGAAGTATTAAAGAAGGGAGCTTATCATGCCTCCAGGCCAGTTACTATCTTCTGGAGGTATCTGTCTAGGTGACACCACAAAGAATGTCATTGAGTACAATGCAGTAATAGAGTTGTTGTGTGACGCTTTTTCGCATGGTATCTCTCACCTTTGGGTCTACTTAGATGCATAGATGGTTGTGTGCCAGTTAAATGGGGTTAACCGCGTTTATGATCCTACTTTACACCGACGATTCCTTAGGGTACGTCTCTTAGAACGATGCTTCGATTACATGTTCCTAGGAGATTAAATCAAATGACAGATACTCTAGCTAATCAAGTATTAGATTGGAATATTTCACACACATAAAAAGAAGCACACACATACACATGTACATACATTTGTAAAAAATATGATCCATAAGACATAAAAGATGTAAATACATACATACATACATATATATATATACATAAAAAAGTGTCATAGTACGTAGGTGGGCGCGAACACCTCAATACATGTCCAATATACATCACGGGGCTTATTGTTGTGGGTGGTAAATCCCTCCTACGGACTAGCACTAAGGGTTTTATCATGCATGCAGAAATGACCTAAAGATTATTACTTTTTACCATCATCCCATGCCTAAACCCCATTACTCATATGTAAATACAAGGCTCAAGAGATTAAGTTGACATACCTTATTTTTCGTGTTTGATGTCAATCCCTTTTCGCACTTGGTCATTCTTTGAGTGCAACTCTTCTCCCAATGCTGACCTACATTCACTAAAGACAAACAAATAACTCCACATGCACTTGATCTATGAATTAATGGGTTATAGATTTAATCAATCATACAATCAATATTCCAATAATGACAATCTCATATGGCGGGACGGGAAAATAAATTATTTTATTAACTTCACAATGATACCTTACAATGATAAAGTTGGCCACTGCTCCTCAATCCTGGTCCTGGGCTCTTCTTCCACTGTCTTCCAACTGCTTTTCTCTATACTTCTCTTTGCACAAGGATGGCTAAAGGTTGGGAAAAAGGGAATGCTTAATCGGATATAGTTTCTTTACTATGATTCTCCTCCTTTCAAATGGGACCCCTAACCCTTCTTTTATAGGCTAGAAGAAGCTAGGTATTTGGTCGAGTGACTGGCCATGCATGGCCGAAAGGTTTAGTTAACTTACCCAAAGTTGTGTGTTCCATCAACAACTTTCCTTTTTCCATGATTTTGTAGGTACATGTGGGTTGTCTTGGGTCAGCTAGTGTGTACACACGTGCAGTAATGGAGCAGGGAACGTGGGCCTTTATAAAAGGGGTTTTTAAGAAGAGTTGTTCAATAGTGTTTTGGCAAAGAAGGAATCTAAGATGGCCTAATGCCAGGTAAGCATGTCTAGTGAAAATTAGGGTTATAACAGATGCCCCCTAATGTGTGAGGTCAGAAGAGCATCTGATGGCTAAAATACATTGACAATCTTCACCAACGTTCCAAACAAGTGATCCCAGGGACCAGAAATCGGGAGGCGTCGTCTGCAAAATAATAATTGTCTCACTGAGGTGGGCATACCCATGCTCGGGATAAAATAAAATCATGGCTACTAATCAAATACATTGTATATCCATGTCATATAACTATATAAAGTGTAGCTGCGAGCAATACACAGTGGAGCTACATCTCGAAATCAAAAAGATATACATGTAGAGTATCCATCTTCTAGAAGTTGATAAGGCCTGATGGCTAGAGATGAGGTCTTCAGAGCTCGAGCAACAACCTAAAAATCTTCAAAACTCGAGTAGGAGTGTAATATGAGTGTACGAATTCACTACCTAGAGGTCTTCGATGGCTCGTCGATCATGGACTAGAGAATCTCGATTATCAGACTGAAGGATTCATTGATTTCGAACAAAGACTTGATTGGACTTTCAGGATGGTCGGGCATGAGGGCAAGAGACAAACTGCAGAGGGGCCGACTCAGGCTTGGTAAAAACTTCCCTTGGACAATAGCACGAAAAATGATGAGACTCAGGCAACATGGCATTAACATAATTTTACGAGGCAGGAGGCAACACAAACTCTCCATATGTTTTGAAGAATAACCAAATGGAGGAGGACATAGCTCAATGTAGTGGGAACAACTTCCTAAGGTCATATTAAATCCCAAGATTTGACGAACAAACTGAAAGATGTGCTTTATCCATGGGTGACTCATTGTGTTGCCAATACAAAGAAAATACTTTTCCCTTCCTCTTTTTGGGGTATATTTGATTTTTTTTTGTCTTTTTCAATAATTTTGGAAAATGAATAAAAGAATGCTACGTTACAAAGGAGGAATTGAGTGTCGCAAACATACTATTTCAAAGTGCACAGATGTAACACACACACTATCATATTTTAAAAATTATGGGTTAATCTCCCACAAACCTGCATTAGCAAAATGCCAATCCCTAGTTCAATATCGAGATTCGGGGTATTCTCTATCGGGGTTTTGACACCCACGGTGTTATGGAAATCTGTAATCATCGATATCTGATATCTGAGTCACTCCTTGGTTGTCTCATCCCCACTAGACTAATCCTTTGCTCCACACGACCGGTTTCTATATGACCATAGCGACGACTTCTCATCGGGGTTTCGGAGTTTGCGGTGTCGGGATGCACATGTACCCAGAACTCCCGATGCACCTTTACACTGGCTAGCCCCCTTGGATATACAATGGTCCATGTGACCATTTACCATATGACCACCACCGTATAACCTTCCATCGGGGTTTTATCATTTGCGATGACACAAAACACATGTCCCCGGGACTCGCAATTTCTCGATTCACGACGTGCCTTTCTGATCATGCCAGCCCCATTGGCTTAGCCCCTGGTCCACATGACCAACTCCGTGACCACTAGCTTATCCCCGTCGGGGCTATGGGGTTTCCCATATCACAAGACACATGTCCACGGGTCCCGCAATATCTTGATTCCCGATTCTCTCCGGATGCTTGACACACATACTCCTTACAGCTTCGTCCTTCTCCGCTGCTGTGTTGACAGCTGGCTACCACTCATCGTGGTTTCGCAGTTCGTGAACTCAAAGTGCCTATACATCATGTCCCTTGGGTTCCCGATTTCCCAAGGAATCACAAACTCCGATGGATTTGACTCCTGGTCGGGAATTCCTCCGACGTTGTAGATCTATACCACGTGTCCACTAAACTGACGGTCCCGATCTTGTCGGTAAATCGCGGATCGCGATTCCGTGTGGCAAGAGTTCTATGTATTCGAAAACTCTGATATGCCGAACCCCGACTATTCTAGATCCACAGACACGCGTCCCTTGAATGATGGACGGTCCTGATTACCCTTCGTTGTTTCAGGGTTTTCATTACCAGCATACCTATGTCTTCGGGATTCCCGATTTTTCAGATGGGACCAAACGCCAATGGTTCTCGATGGTTGCCACCTGTCCCACAGATGGACGGTTCACATTGTGTCAGAAAATCGCTTATCGTGATTATACTGTGCATGAGTTGCACGACTCCGTAAATCTTGATATTCCGAATTCCGACTCTCCAGGATCTCTCGCCACACATCCCTACTGTTTGAACGGCTCATATCCTATTGGGAAATAGTGGATCGCGACTTCCTAATGCAACGTTTCTACACTTCTAAATTCTCCGATGGGTGAAATCCCGATTCCTCCCAGCACGCCGACACGTGTCCTACCGAGATCAACGACTAGGATGCATTCTCAGAATTTCGAGAACCACCAGGCCTCGATTCTCAAACTTAACAAAACCCCGATGACTCATATTTCTCGATGACTCTTCTGGGACTCCTATGCACACCTGGCTTAAATCCGTGTGCAACTTCTCTAGATCTAACGAATGACGGTATTTTTTCAATCTTCTCTGGAAGATCCTGACCGTCGATTTCTTCCTCCCTGAAGGCCTTCTCTAGAATGGCTAAGTATCCCTTCTACAAGGGGTAATCTCTACAAGAGATCTATTCCAGGGCTTTCCTGGAGATGAGTAGGGAAATAGCTTCCTGAGGACTGGCTAGGTGCCTAACTTAGCTCAATCTAAGCATAACTAGATTCATTTATCAACGTAAGTCGTGCATGGTTTCCTCTGTGATAAGTATATATATATCAACTTATTCGTATCAAATGCTACGCAGACACTCTCATGCTGAAATCATTTACAATTTCACAGTTCTATGAGCCAATATTGACTCCTCGTTATCAATTACTGCACAGACATTCTTACACAGGAAATATTTACAATTCCATAAGTCTATGAGCATATATGACAACATATAACTTTTCAAGATGCAATATGAACAAAATACTTATCAGAAATAACTTTGGAATGGGTACAACTACTGAGAGGGGTGCTCGTTTCCACCCAACCGTAGGTGTAGTGACTCGTAATGGATTTACTGCTAGCCACCCCCGAGATGAGACCACGATGTCCTGAGACCTGCGTCTCTCTGTCTGCCAGTGCCCAGGAGCAAAGGTTGCAATCCCCTCTTCTCTGTGATCACTCACTTTGCATAGAACTTCCCGAGTTCCCCTCGCATCCGCCCCCTTCAATCGCTTCTTCCATACGCCTTATCCTCTCACGAGCTTACGTGTGGCACGATTACCCTTGCGTTGGCCACTCATGATGGCTCTACAGATAGGCGGTTCACCTCCCCATCTCTCATCAAGCCATCAACCTACCATCCTGCAAGGCATTTATTTCAGGGCTAGCGAGCCGCTTTTGGTTCTCCGGGCCAGTGGAGTCCAAATACGGTATTTAATTCTTGGTGGAAGTTAATGCCCCTTTTCCAGGTGCCCTCCACCACCATCGTGGTCCCTTTTCTGCACATCCCCTCTCAACAGTTCTGTAATAAATTCAAACTGTTATTTACATTCATTGACCTCTTCCTGCAGGTCCATTTACATCACATATCCATACTTATGAGTTTTTCCATAGTCCTTGGCCAGTTCAATTATATTTACAATCTGGGGGAAACAGGGTGTTACAATTCCCTCCCCCTTAAAAGGGAACATCGTCCTCGATGTTCTTAGCTACTAACATGAACTACATGTACAGAAGTAAACAAAATTGGATATGCCTGTCTTATGGCATCCTCCATTTCCCATGTAGCCTCATCTGGGCCAAAATGTTTCCACTGCACCTTGACCTGTGCAATGGTTCTGTTCCGAAGTTGGGTTTCCCTTCTGTCCAATATACATTGGGGTTCTGGCAAGATTTCTCCCTCCGGTTCCACCTGGATCACAGACCAGTCAATTATATGATTAGCATCATGTACATATTTCTTCAATAAGGAAACATGGAAAACATTAT
>JZKD02S1775053.1:36707-86739 GCA_000966675.3 Picea glauca
CAAATATAGCAAAAATCATATTGTTATCCATCAAACAAACTTGGGTCCATTACCCAAACCTGGGTTCTCCAACTTCACATGGTCATAACTCTCTAATCGTGAGGAGTTATGTGACATTCTACATACCACTGGAAATGGAATGAAAAGAACTATCCATATAGGATAGTTTCCCTGAAAAATTCATTGCACTTCATCTCATTATTCCACAATTAAGCATGGGTTCTCTTACTCCGCAAAGAGTCTTCCCATGAGGGCTTTAACCATAAGGGGACCACTTTGGAGTTCATCCATATTTACTTCCTATCAACCATGACAGAACAATAATGAGTCATATTTACATCAAACAATATTGGTTCCATTACCCAAACCTTTGTGCTACGGGGCTTTCTTCAAGGGTTGACATCAATGAAAACCAACCTTAATCAACAACAAGCTCGTTAAGAAATGAAATAGAGGCTATGAGCATAGTTTTTCCTCTCTGTAGCAAGCTCGTTAAAAAATGAAACAAAAATTTGGGGATTGAACCCAGAGCCTTGAGCATAGTTATTTTCCTATTCAAGCTCGTTAAAAAATGAAACAGTCCCCTCTCATACCAAGTCGAGTCTTTCATTAGGTCTCGTATTTGAACCTTCATTTCACCCACCTGTATCATTTTTCTCCATCTAGTACAGAAATTGGTGACAACCTCAAAGTCGGTGAATGATTTGAAGCTTGGGGGGGAATTTCTCTAGCCTTTGATGATCATTCTGGAGTTATTCCACTAGGACAGAGTACCAACCATCCATGGGTATCCCAACCTTTGGAAATTACGTTGGGAATTTACAAGCATAGTTTAATTTTGTTTCAAGCTTATTTCAAAATGAAACCAATACCGAGATTAGTCTTTGTTCTTTCTCGTTCTCGTAAAAAAAATGAGAACGCAACCGAGTAAACTTTTATCTCTTTTTTGGACCCACATGGATACAAGAAAAAGGAACCCCTGGATTCTTCTTTAAGCTCTTTTCGGACTCTCTAAACATGAAAATATTGTCAAGTGATCTTGCTTCCTTTCCCACTCGTTAAAAGGTTTGAAAGCGCATCTTTCGAGTGATAATTTATCTCTTTTTCGGCCTCGCGAGACTAACATTACGAAAAAGGACAACCCTGGAGTCTCCTTTGAGTACTTTTCAGACTCTCTAAAACATGAAAAATCATTGAGTTTACCTTCTCTGGACTCGTTAAAAAAATCATACATTGAAGGGTCCATATGGGACCGAACCCTTACTTCTTCCAGTTCGTTAAACAAAGGAAGAAGGACTTACCGAAGGTGAGTTATATCAAGCATGTGTTATCCTCCTCAAGCTCGTTAAATAAAAAAGAGGTACTCATCTATCTGTATGCAGGGAAAATTTGAAGGAAGGAAGCCAAGCAGTTTTTGGGAACATTACAGGTCACTCTTACGGTCACCCTTGAACACGACACTTTTTCTTTGTATACATTTTAATCTATTGAACCTCTGCACTGAACCAATCCTCTAAGTTTCTTTACTCCTTTGGGTCACCCGATGAAAGTCACAGTGTCCATTACATCATCATGATTTGGTCCATGTCATGTTTCTGCTATTGTGCCTCAGTGTTCAAGGGAAGTATATGCCTCAAGATTCAACGATCACAAATATCCTTTTTCAATACCCGTGTCAGTCCATGTTCATTTTATCTACCAAATTAAATATCTATGTCAGTTTCATGTCATTGATGGGGGATTCATTAAGGCCCTCTTTCGACGAGTTTGTTCATGTCGACTTCAACACATTATCTGAGAACTAGACTTAGAAACCAGTTAGTACCTTGGGACATGCATGCCTCAATGGCAGGCCTCCTCGCTTGCGACGGTAGGTTTACATAGTTGACCCCTGATCAGATGATTCCATGGATGTTCGACTTCAACTCATCTATTCACATTCGCTATAATGTACTAGGGTACCTTGGGAATCGTTGACATCAATGGTGATTTCCCTCGCACTTGTTAACGATTTACCTCATTGACCGGTAATCAAGTGGTTTTTTCCATGTTTGACATCAGGACATCTATTCACATGGTTAGACTCGTACTACATTGGGATTGGTAAGAAGACCCTGGGTTGAGTAATCACTATGTTATGCACTTTTCCCAGGTTGCGACGGAGTTTATCTTGAATATTGACACATATATTGTCACATAGATCCACTTTGTATTGGTCTGTGGCTATGTCTTGTCATCTTGTAGATCCACTGTGTATTTTTCATGGCTACGATCAGTTCATGTCATGGAAGTATAGATCCACATTGTATCTTTGGTGACTATACTCTTTGTTAATATAATTATGGATCCGCAGCGTATCTTATGGCGGCCATACCTTGCAATTCTTTATCACCCAAGCATAGGTATGCCTCCCTTGGGTTTGAAACATGTCATAATATTTGTTTGATGGTTGTGTGCAGCTTCTACCAAGTTCTCTGCATCCATACCCTTGCTTGAAAAATTCTACAAATTACTTCAGTCATCATGTCTTCTAACTTCGCACTTTGGGGGGGAATTTGTTACACATCAAAATTACTCACTTCAATGATGACCTATTATCATCGTTACAAGTGTCGCAGACATCATACAGTCATCTTTCTTATGTTGTGTCTCGAACGATCACAAGGAACACTTTATACACCCTCGAAGACTGGTTTAAGAAGGAGAAATCATCTGATGAAGAGTACAAATATTTTTCCATGAAAAAACCCACTTAAAAATTACTTTTGAAAGCTAGTGCTCCCCTACCCACTGTCAGGGAGTGCCAGCGCTCCTTGGCCTTCTTTGGGGGAGCATTCTAGCACTCTATGCACCCTTCTGATGGAGCACTGGGATTTTTTAAGGAAATTTTGGGCAGTGCTCCCCTATCCACTGTCAAGGAGTGCCAGCACTCCCTGCCCTCCTTTGGGGGAGCGTTGCAACACTCTGTGCCCCATTCTAAGGGAGCACTGGGTTTTTTGAGGAAATCTTGGGTTGTTGAGGAAAATCAGGGAAGAATCCCCCTCATCTCTTGAGTTAGTTGGATTTGAATCTAAGGTCAAGGCTGGATCTTAGGGAAGATCCACAACTGATGGAGAAGGATCCTCAACCTATCCCAAGAATCTCTAAGGTGTTTGGGTCTCTGCAAGCTTATATAAGGAAGCCTTCTCATGGTGAAATAAGGGAGAAATAGAGAGATATGTAAATTATGATCTCATAAGGAAGGAGAGGACATTGAAGGCATCAAACTTATGATCTCATGAGAAGTGGTATTGTAGAGACATTGAAGGAATCGAACGTGTGATCTTACAAGGCATATAATCAGTGAAAGCATAATTGTTTTGATTTTGGATTAGTTGAGAAAGGGGCAGGACAAGGAGAGCTGGAAGAGGCTGCTGCAACTTCATCAAAGGTCTGTATGTATTGCTATCAAGTTCTCATTAATACATGTGCCTGGCATGTTTCTTTAAAGGTTGTGTATGCCTACATGAACTTGTCTTTGATAGATAGATCTAGTTTTGAATTAATCATGGTAGAATAGGAAGTTTTTGTGTATTTGTTGTTATTGGATTGCAGGACTTGTTGAAGATCTTGGGGATCAAGGCTGAACTTGGACTGGGAAAGGAAAAACATCGTAAAAAATTACATATTCTTCCTTTTCTCTATTTGATTGACTTAGCTAGGTTTAAAAGGAAGTCAGTGACCAAAGTTAGCACCTTTATGTCTTGATCTTAGAGATTTAGGGTTCAAGAGGAAATCCACGTGTCCGCAGGGGGATTTTCATGTAACAGAAACCCAAGCCATTAAACTCATATTGTCTTCCTCCTCCACAAAATGAGGGAATAACCTAGTTACTTGAACAATTTCTGCAATAGAATTCCCCTCCTAGGCCTTGAAAATATATTTAAAATTCTCTATTCCCATAGTATCCAATCCTTCAAAGGAGTTAACAACTTCCCCATCCCCCTTCTATAAACCCCAAATTGTATTTTCCATTTTCCTACCTTTGGCATATGAACGAAAAAATTTGGTATTTTCATCCCCACAGGTAAGATAAATAGTGTGACTCTTTAACCTCCATAGGGCTTATTTTTCCTCCAATAACTCCCTTCGCCTTTTTTCCAATCCAACTAGGTTCTCCTTTTCTTTGTGGGTACTAAAACCTTGACCATGACCATCCTGCAGTTCCAGAAGTGATTGTTCAATGTGTCTCATCTCCTTCTCCTCTTTAACCTTTCTCTCATGAGCCCAAGTAATAGTTGCTTGTTTGATCCTTTTCAAGTTTTCCAAAAAAAGTACAGTCGCATGGATATGAGAATCAGGCTCAATGGGGATCCATAGACTTCAAACCAAAGCTTGATATTATGGATCCTTTATCCAAACCTCAAAAAAATTATAAGGATTAGGGGCTCTCCTACCCCTACCTCTTAACTCCATCATTATCAGACTATGATCTGAATCACCACCATAGGCAACCCATTGTCTGAGAAATGCCAAGGACTCAATCAAGCCCTCTACCAACAAGAACTGGTCTAGTGTTTTTTCCACCCTTTCGTCCCCAGTCCTTTTATTCCTCCAAATAGGATTAAGTTTTGCAGGTTCAATATCCATGAGCCCATGCTGATCCAAAAAATTTAAAAATTCATTGGTTAAAGGGTCTAGAACTGAACAAGGAACCCAAACTTCCACAGCTCCCAAAGAGAAATTAAAATCTCCACCAATAATAACATCCCCCTCAAAAAACCAAGAGCACCGAGCAAGGGATTCCCAATATATCTTCCTATCTAGATAAGGACCATGGAAATTTACCAAAGTCAACGAATGACCCAATTCTACAGAGAAAATGTTCAATTTGATCCCCAACTCAAAACCCAAAACACTCTCACAATTTCACTACTTTAACAACCACACAGTAGCCAATCCCCCTGATTGACCCTTGGCATCAACCGCTGCAAAATCCCATCCTGGAAATAAGGATTCTAAAACTGCCATTACCGATTCACTAATCCCCATAGTTTCTTGAAGAAAAATAACCTCTGAAGATACAATGTCCACCAATCTTCTCAGAGATGATTTTTTAGAAGGATTTGCCAACCCTCGACAGTTAAAAGACGGGATTTTCATGAGGTAAACTCCCCTTGGGTTTGATTTTCTCTAAGAGCCCATTCAATGGAATATTGACTACCTGAGGCCAAATCAATCCTAGCCCGATATTGTGCCAATAAAAGGTGGGACTTTCTACCCCAACCTCTAACAGACAAGGAAGCACGAGGTAAGGTTCCCAGCCCACTCCCAATCGACGCATCATCACCACCCTCTAAAAATTCCTCTTTTATAATCGACCTGTTACACAAGTCATATCAGACCCTACTATCATCAGAAGATGTGTTCTTGGAGGCCAACGGGGTAACACAAGTAGTGGGAATAGGCTCAGACGAGACCAAAGGGTACTCGGTTATAGAGGAGATAGAGGTTGTAACATTGGGGATCCCAGATGAGGAGTGTCTAGAAGTACCTACAACCACATTTATTTCCAAAGAATATGAAACCAAGATATCCAAAGAGACATCAGGAATGTCGTTCCCAAAGAAGAGGCCAAAGAAGTGGCTAAAGGGGGTGGATAAAATTCCCCAACAGTAGGAACCTGACAGAAGACAGAAGTTGAACTCGACGGTAGAGGGAAAGAAGTGACCCCATGAGGTAAAGAACCTATGACTCCCAAAACCCCATTCGATAGCAGGGAATCTAAAAAAATAAAGGAATCGGTCAAAATGGTATCGAGAGACCACTTACCCGACAAATATAGTGTCTTATGGCTAACCTTAGCTGCAGGAAGTTGCTCCATAGTATTTTCCACGACTATGGTATCTAAGGCTTGTCCCAATGGAGACGAGGAGGACTTGACCCTACACTTTCATGCACATCGAACCTTTGTTGCCACCTCAAATGAACCCCCCACAAACAGATTCTCCCTGGCCGACCTCACCTTATTCACTTGATGTTCATCTCCCTTAGAACACCGAAAATTCCCCTTGAAAGGTAAAGTGAAATCCGCTACACCGTGTCCATAGATATGACACCTGTGACATCTAAAGGGTATGCCTTCATATTCCAAGGTCTGAATAAAAGACCCAAATGTTGTTTCAATTACCAACTCCTGAAGTAACCCTGGTCGAAGGTTCATCCGCACCAATATTCTGGCCATCGATATCAAACCAAACTCTTCAAAGGAATTGTCTGCTTCGATGAAGTTGCCCAACTTGTTCCCAATTTCCGCAAACCTAACAGTGTTGCAGTGCTACACAGGGAGACCTGACAATCGCACCCAAATGGGTTCTACATCCACCCTCTCCTTCTTAGCATCAAATTTTGGAGTCCATTATTTAAGAACAATAGGCATCCCTTCCATACTCCAAACTTTCTACAAAATCTAGTTCACATCTTCCTTGGAAGATAAAATAAATGAAAACCAACCTCTTTCCAGTAGTCGAATACATGGAACACTTGTAATATTGTTTTCCCAAGTAGTAACAACCTAATCACATAGAAATTTTGCACCCAATCTATTTCCCCTTGCTCTTCCTACCACCTCCTGCTCAGATAATTCCAGCACCCTATCCATATCTATGCCAACCCCAAACACCAAACTTTTTGTACTTTTCCTGTCACAAGAACACTAGGTTCCTTTGCACGTAGAGGTATTTTTCCCACCTGCACCCTTCAGCCCCTTCGAATTCCCACCCTTGTTCAAATTATGAGTTTTGGATTTACCCTAAGAGGGTTCAAACTCCTTGTCCTCCCTACCCTTCCCTTCTTCCCTTGGAAAAACACCCATATGCTTCAGCGTATCCTCGGGGTTACCTTCAACATCAATGAGAACCTTCGACGACGAAAAAGAAACATTAGTACGAGATCCTAAGGAGTCCTTCATGGTAAAATACAAAAGTTAAGGGTGAATACACAACTTGCCTTAGATATAGATATATGGTTGCTAGAGATATTTAAGAACCTCAATGGTGGTGGAAGCAAATTTGGAAATTAAAATATTTAAAAAGGACTCAAATGTTTCTTTGCTAGATTTGAAAAATAAGGCATTTACATGGAAATTCTTGTAGAGGACATGTACATAGGGTCTATGGATATGTATGTTGCCTAAAATAGAGGAATAAAATGTTTCTCATTTACTAATAAAATGTCCTTTTACTCAAAAAATCTAGAAAGAATCAAAAAACATCATTGGTATTCCAAATGTATGGTATGGTGAGACAATGGAGGAATGTTTCAAGTAATGGTTTAGTAAAAATGAATTGAAATAACTCATAGCTTCACCATACCTAATTATGGCTAGCTAGAAATACTAAAAAATTTGAAGACAAATTTATTCCATGTTTTCAAGTTGTAACACAAGTTAGGGCTATAGTCTCCAATGTCAAGATGATCATAAAGGAGAATGTCACTACCCAGTAGGAGCACTAACAATTGATAAGTCTCATCCTTGGGGATTTTTTTATGGCGCTAAGCAAGCTCCACACGAGTTTCGCAATGATAGATGAGTTGTCTCTATATGGAGTCTAATGCAAGACTTGAGCCTAGTTCCAATACATATGTTATATTCAAGGCTCTTGGGTTGTCACTAAAGTGTCCAATGAATAGGAGTTTTACAATTGCTCAATTTTTTTAAGATTCACATTGTCATCGACCTATAGTCCCATCTAAATTTTTCTTTGAAACCCACATTCATGAATTATTATCATTGTGTATAACCTTATATTTTGTTGTTGAGTGTTCCAAAAGTCAATAATTAAACTCATGTAAGAGGGTGGGTGTGAGAAGTCACATCCCATAGTTATTGGGGAGCATGGGGTTGAAGTACAATCAACATTGGGTAGAGTGAGAAGTCCACTAGCTTGAGGAAAAGGAAATTCATATGCAGAAAATATATAGTTTTTCACATGCATATTTTGGGCAACAAGAGAGGAGTTTAGTGTTGGCAAGAGCACCAACCATGTTGTGCTTGAAGGAATCCATTGTTAGGTTGTGTCTTATGTTGAGAAGGAGGGATATGTGCATGTTAAATGGGATGTAGGATTGTAGTGTATTTTCCTGTTGAGAAAATGGTTCTAGAGCCTTGTGAAGGTTATTATGAGCACTCTTGGAATGGATGGGGAGGTTCCTGGTCAACTAGGTGCACTGGAGCCCTAGAGGGAAGTGGGAAGGCATGAGGGGTTGTATGCACTGAGGGGGAATCCCATTCCTTGGGTTGTGCAAGTTGTGGGGAAGAGAGTAAAACACAGGTTTGGGGATAATGTGGAGAGTGGATAGCCAGAGGGTCGAGTCTCACTGTAGATTCGTAGCCTCAACTCAGGGGTGGCATGTGGTTGAGATTTGGAACAACAATGCCTATGTTTGGGAGGTTCATCCTTTGTGCGCATCCATGTGGTTACTTTATTAACAAATAAGTGTTATGTTGTTTTTATTATGATTATTTTGTTGTGTAAATGATTATTTGAATGTTGTGTGTGTTTATTATGTGCTCATCAGATGCATTCATGTTTTTATAAATGTTGTTAGATGCATGGGTAAATCAACAGGTGATTTTGTTGTAATATTTATGGACATGCTTCCCCTTGGATTTATTTTATATGCATGGGGCACTCTTAGATTCGTATTTAGCATGCTAAGTCATTTTTCAGTGATGAGACTCAGCATAGAGGCTAGGTACGTTGCATTATGGCATCAAAGCTTCGGGTTCAAACATCGAGCCTGCATGGGCCAAAACCCACACACAAAAGCTAGAACTGCATATTAAAAGTGTAGAGAATGTCTCCACTATGTTTGTTAAAAGTTTCCAAGGAAAATTTTGGGAATTTGCCAAAAATTCTGGTGAAAATTGAGTTCATGGATTAAAAATCACAAATTTTAACCTCTGAATGAGTGTTTTTCAACCTGTAATTGGTCGAATTTGAGATTTTTCAGGATATCCATGGTGAAATTGGAAAAAAGCCCCAATTTTTGCAGTAAGATTCATTGAGAATTGGATGCAAGAGTGTCTAATTTCAGGTGCATAGGTCGAATTGAAACGCATGGAGCTGAAATTGACCATTAGAAGCTTAATTTTGGAGTTTCGTGGTAGCCATGGCCGAAATTTTGAAAATAGGCATTTTTTAAAATTTTGGGAAATATCGAAATATTGAAAAATTTGAGTAATTTTCTATACATGACATGGCGGTGACATGGCAGTGGTCGTGTTGACTACCATGATGGAAGTTCGGTGGAATTGTAGTAGGGTAGACCAATGAAGTGGTAAACCGATACCATAAGTGGTATCACATTGCTCACATAGTAGTTTTCCAAAAGGTTTTTAGCGATGCAAAACCAATGAAAGCGTGCCACGAATCAAAGAGATTTTGTGGTGTTGCATCGCGGAGGGGTGTTAACCCTAGAGAATGTTGACAATGTGAAATGAACCACAATCGTTGATCTTACCTCATATCTATTGTTATATCATATCCAAGGTGGCATGCCACGGTGGCAAGGTCGAGGTATGTAGTGCAAGGTGGAGGGTCTGACAACTGATGTAGGCCTGACGTGGATGAGGCAATATAGACCAATACCACAAGTGGTATCGCATGGGTAGTGAAGTGGTTTTGAAAAAAATCATCGATAATGTGAAGCTAATAAAAATGTGCCACATATCAGGGCGGTTTTGGAGTGTCGCATCGGGGAGGGAGTAGTAACCCTTGAGCATGTTGGCGATGAGAAATGGATTGTACGACGTTGATCTTCCCTAATCATCTTCGTCATCTGATCGGAGAATGCAAGTTTGAATGTCAAGGAAAGAGAGCATGATGGGACTCACCTATCTCGATGGCCAATAAAAATGTGCTAGGCGGGCAACGAGTTTGGGTGGGCACATAGATAAAAATTTAAAAAATAGTTTATTATTGTAAAGTGCAGCGTAACAGTAAAGAGAGGTAAGGGAAAGAAGATGGAAGAAAGGGAAGATAATGAAGGCTAAGGAGGAAGGGAGAGGGCGACCAAAAGGTTGAAATGGCATCATCTCAGGGTGCAATGTAGACCCAGAGTGCCACATCAGCGGCACCTAAACAAATTTTTCGAAATAGTGCTTTTTTTTTGTCTTCATCTTGTAGGAGCATTTTTAGGCCCTAAACGTTTTAGGAGTTTGAATTTTTGTAACTATAAATGTCTAAGGCACCACATAGATTTTTTGCTTCTTAAATAAAAGAGCTCAGAGAGATATTTTCAATGAGCTATTCTGGGTGTAAAACAAATCTCGTATGAGAAAGTTACAGTTGAAACAGTAACAAGTATATTTTCAGTACCAGTTTACTTCCAAAGGAAATAACTTCTTGCTCCAAGGTCAATTTGGGGTCCAGGAGTAGTCTATGGAAATATTATGGGCCATAGAAGTAAGCCATGGAACCATATTTGGAATCTAGGTACACAACAATGTACAGGAAGAGAAAGAAGACACCCATAGCATAGAGGGTTAAAAAGAGGAAAACAATGAAAACTTCATCATGTTGTAACTAGCATCCTGGAGCCCGGATAAAGGTGAAATTTGGACAGATTACTCAAAATGTAGGAATGAAGAAACCCAGTTGATATTCTATCAAAATCCTAAAGGAGTTGGTATAGGGATGCATGAACAGGGCTAAAATTACTAAGCCAGGAGAAAGTGCAAAGGGGCAGAGTTCTCTTTTACATATTACTGCAAATTTTGAAAGGAGCATCAGTTTGACAATATGAGAGTTGTTGTGAATTCGATGTCTGACATTAATATTTGTATCTCATAGAATATTTTCCTTGGTTGCTAACATATTTTTCTCTGTAAGTGGAAAAAGTGGGTGTCTAATATTATCTACACTAGGCTGAAAGGTTCACAAAAAGGGTAAATTGAAAATATTCAATTGCTTATAGCTTTATGCTCATTGCTCATATTTGAACAAGAAAGTAGTCATTGGAAAACTATTGGTAGGAGAACCCATATATCCACTTAGAATTTAGTTTTTAGATGAAGGATCCTCAAGGAATCAGAAGGAAGGTTATTGGTGGACTTGAAGGACATCATTGAGCAGAATGGGAACTTCAAAGAGCCATAACGTTTGGCTCATAAATCATATTGGAGCATGAGTATGGTCATTAGAAAGATAATCCAGAGGAAAACATGAAAAAATATATAATTTCTCTAGGGGATCATTGTGTTTCTCCATAAACTTGCAGTAAAAAGTGGAATTGGATTCCATAAACCATGTAACTACTCAATTTGAAGATTTTTCCAAATAATGTCAAAATTTGGAGAAATTTTCCCAAATGATAGAGGTGCGTGCCAGAGGTGATTGCTAGGTAAGGAATAGTATTGAAACTCATGATATTTCTTACATATAAGTACATGGGCACATTTGAAGAGCAATAGCTTGAAAAAATAAATGGGTGGAGCTTATTAACATATGTTGGTTAGATCTATCTCTTTCTCTTCTTCTTGGGTTGACCCAGGTTTAGATCTGAACAGGTTTCCAACAAAACCCTCTAAAACTATCATCCCTCTTGATAAACCAGAAGGAAACATTGCATAAAGGGTGCATAGTACAGTCTCACCTGAGATAGCTTTATGGGTGACTGCAATACCCAAGTGTTTGTAGTCTAGGAATGAGTGGGGATCTGAGAGTGTATTCTATCTTTCTTTATGCATTAAACTTTTTACTGATTCAGGTATTCCTAAGATGGATTCATCTTTAGCCTCATGCATGAATGTTAATACATCTAGTTATTCACTCATTCATAGACTAATCATTGACATAAAGTAAACATTCAAGAACCATCACACAAAACACAAGTTTTATTGTGGTTCACCCCCTCTTGGTCTACATCCACAAAGATTTGGCTTCTCTGCTCTTTTATTTAGTCTGCTGCAAAATCTGGCATTGTGCGCATTACATCTTCAATCATACAATCATGATGAGGTTAAGGAACCATTGTGAGGCGGACTAGATCACACCGGGCTCCTCATCCTGTGATATAACTCTCAAAATCTACCTTACTCAACTCTTCTACAACTCAACAATTATCAACAATCTTTAGCCACTTAACCAACCAACCCCTAACCTAGACCTCCTAGGTTCTTATTTATACTATTTTATAGGCTTATAGCCATTACAATCCTTATCAAAAACCCTAGCCCTATCACATTTAAGTTTGTCTTCCTGCACGCCATGTTGCTTTTCCTCTTCCATGTTGTTTTCCTTCTTTTTCTGCATGTTGCTTTCTTGCCAGCTATTATGAGTGCTCCAAAATTAGGTCTTTTCCCAAAATAGATCTTTTCTCCAAAAGTAGGCCTTCACCCAAAATAGTCTTCCTTCTCAAAATAGGTCTACACCCAATAGGCCCCCAACATTAACCTGTGGCTCGTCCCAAGCCACTCAGGTAGTGAGTGATCCTTATACTCACTTGTCCAAAATGTGGAAATTTTATGTTGGTTCCTTTCCTTTTTCACTTATCTGCGCAAATTTTCTTGTTAGCGCCTCCACTGATTGTGTTGTTATCTCCTTCTACATCAATGTTTCGCCCTCTATCTGTGCATGTGCCATAATTTTATTCTCTTCTTCCAACTATGCAATCATTTATCCTGCTTGTTCTTATAAGGGTTCCAATTCAGCGTGTCGTTCTTTCTTCTTTGTCTATGTTGTTTTAAACTATGTTTGCAGAGTCTTCATTTCTTGAGTGCCCTTCAAACACTCTGTGTTGCTCATCGTTTTTTGTCATTGCTTTATCTCTTATATGGAATCGTTGATTCTCTCCTCTTCTTGGTCCCACTGTTGGACCTTCTCGTCTTCTTCCAGGATAGTCCATATCTACATGGATTTGTTGAACAACGCATTTGCTTCCCTTGCTTCTTTCTCCATCTCAGTTATCTAGAGTGCAGATTGATGTTCTCTCTATTCTCGGACCTCCGAAGGAGTCGTAGGATTGAGCCTTTCTTTGAGATACTCAATTTACTACTTGTATCTGTCAAATGTTTATGCAATCATGTTGATATTCTCCTCTGCACTCCTCTCAAGTGCTTGCGCGTTTTCTGGGATGCGATCATAAACCGTTGTAATCCCCATTCTAGTTTATCTGCGCGTTCTTTCTCCTCCTTTTTCTTCGAGGTTAGTTGGTCGCATGTGATTTGTATCATTTCATATTCTCCTATAGCCACCTCGAAGTTGGTTGCATCTCCACGCGCCCTGTATTTCGCCTCTTGCATTACGCTGGCTTAGAGTTCATACAGTGCCTTGGTGTGTATTTGTGTGATGACAACTTCAAATTGCTCCACGCATCCCATGGATTTTTGCGCAGTCTCTTGATCCATTCTGATCATTTGGTGTGTGACTGTAAAAGTCTCCCTGCCTTGGACTACAAACTGCATTGTCTCCTCTCCTTCTTTCTACGTAGGGCGTCACCATGGCCTTTCTTGTTGTTGTGATGTAGCCTGTGGTCCTTCATGGCTCCGTAATTGTTGGATATTCTCATGGACTTCTATGATCTTGGCCATGATTTCTTCACATTGCACCTATGCAATTAAAACCACTTCTTCCCCCTAACCTTGACCTTGTTCATGACTAACTTTGCATCATCCTCTGTCAGGGTGATGACTGGGTCTTCTGTGACATACTTTCTTTTCTTGTGCGCCTCTTTTTATTGCGTTGGATTTCTTATTTTGTATGAGGGTTGCACCCCAATTTTTGTACCCTTGACCCTCTCTTTTCCATCCTATGGAGTATCCCCCTTTTTGGTTTGTGGTTGGCTTCCCGTCCCTATTGTTGTTTTCCTTGGACATTTTGGTACTGCGTTGCTTCCGGTTGGTTGATTCTGTGTTGCATCCTTTCTTGTATTCTATGTTAGGATGTTTGTTCTTGCTGAGGAACCTGCTTTATCCTTGTCCTTGGGCCTAGAGGATTGCATCATGACTATCCTTGTTGTTGGTTTTGATACTGGCAGCTGCCACTACGCAGGCCAATCTTTGACAATCCAGTCCACCTCTTCCTTGGTGATGAAATACTCCATTTCTATCCATGCCTTATTTGGATCCCTTGCAGCCTGGATCCACATGTGGTGTCGGGATGCCTTGAACTTAGCTATCCCTTATGTCTCCTGGATCACCTCCACAGGTATGTGCCATACATTAGTTGTGCGTTGTTGTATCTCTTCCAACAACATTACAAAAACTATGTTGTTTTCTTGTTGTGTTTTTTATCCTTGGCCTGCCAGAGGGACTCATATATAGCCACATAACATTTCCCCTTCCCATCCAAGAACGCTGAGAATATTGGCTCCTTCCATCCTCCCAACGCTATCAGAATGATCAGTCGTGAGTAATGGAACTTCTCTCCATTTTCCTACACTTCTCTACAGTCTACCGAAAACTGGTTCAGCAGGTATGGTTCCATGTTGAACATTACTCCTTTCGCGCACTGCACGGTTATTGAAATAACGCATGTTGACCCTTCTTCTTTTCGGAATTTCCTCAATAGTTTGCAAGCCATGAGCTTACTGGAGAACCTTGTCGCATTATCATTGATATCCTTCAATATAATGCCTCTATTACCCCGACTGGTGCCAAACTGCGCTTTGACCATCTTTGTTATTTCCTTCTCGCACGCCTTGTTTTCCTAGTATTCCTCTAGTTGCACACCGAATGTCGGTAGTCCTGTGATCTTGGAAATCAGTTCCACATCTATCTATACTGGCATATCCACCCATAGGATGCCTCCATGTACGTGAGAGACTAGTTGCTTGATGCAAAGTCTGATGTTCTTACCGCACCCGAAATGCGGTATATCCAATAGGTTCATAATGCCAGAGTTATACAACCCGATTATCCACTGTGTGGGCTCCATTATTGGTTTACCCAGGGGTCCAATTTCCCCTGTGTTTATTAAATAAGTCTCCTCGGCCAAATCTGGGAATTCGGTCGCATCACACACATCATGGTATGTGTACCTAAGTTTTGGTACCTTTCCCAGCATATCATCCACAGTGATCACTACGTCTCGGAGATATGGGAGTGTGATATCCATGGCATCCTACACCTTTATTTTCTGTCCCACGGCATATGGGACTGCCTTTGTTGTGTTTGCATCCTCTTCTTCCCTTTCAGACTCCAGTCGGTCGGTGATATCTTCAACCAACACTTCCTCGGCTTCATGGTCTGTCACAGTCCCATTATTTCATCATGATTCGTAGGTGTCTCAGGGTTAGGGTTCTAAATACCATTATGAGCGTCGAAGCTCTGCCCTACTTCCCCTTGTTGTGTTTTTGATGTTTCCTCTTCAACACATGTCGGGATGACTGATTCTATGTCCGAGGTGGTGACATCTTCCAGCTCGACCACGTTTTTGGGCTGTCTCATTCTTTCCTTGTGCCTCTGACCCTGTCGAGTAACCCATAGATACTGGCTTGGAGCGTCGAACTTCAGTGGGTTCATCTTCTCTCTAATTCGCACACTCGCTTGCTTCTTCATAAAATTCTAGCTAGGGCATGCTCTTTGTACTTCGCTATGTGCTAAAAAAACGCAAAGTGTTGAATAAGCACGTGCTTTCAGACTTTTATAGACTCGGTCATGTCAGTTTTTAACTTTTTACGTGCATTTGTGCCGAGTGTAAATTTTCATGCGCATTGTCTTTCGATATTGTCGCAGTAATTGTTGAGCGAGACTTTTTTCGTTCATTCTGGTGGTGCAGTCAACTTCTACGTCTTTTTTGTTTTTCTTCCTTTTTCTATTTTTGTATTCCTTTTTTTCTCCTTTTTATTTATTTTTATCATTTTTTTGTCCTAATCTCTGCTATAGTACACTATATACATGCCTTTCTCACTACGTTGTAACTTTTTAAGATTAGTAGGTCGACTGTCCCTGTATAGTTTTAGTCAACTATTGTTGATCATTCCTTTCATCTTTGTTCCTCCTAAGTCTTTTAGTTGTACAAATACCCCATCTGTGACAGTATTTACTTCATATGGCCCTAGCCAATGCATTCTAAATTTCCCAGGGTGTTGGAAAAATTTGTTGTCATAGAGCAAGACTAGGTCTCCCTCCTTAAAAATCTTATTTTTAATTTGTCTTTCATGCTAGTATTTGTCTCTTTCTTTCTATACTTCCTGGTGAAATCCTACCAGAATATTTTCTTCTTCCATTTCCATTAGTTGAATTAACCTTTCTTGTACTACGCCCCTTTCTATCATGTTGGTAATTGTTGTTGCATGCAGACTAGGTACAAGAAATTATAATGGCACCACCGCTTCCTACCCATACATCCGTCTAAATGGTGTATGTTTTGTCAACTTATTACATGTGGTCATATATGCCCACAGTACTTCTCGTATCTTCAAGTCCCAATCATCCTTGTTCACATTGCAGATTTTAGTCAGAGCATTTTCCAAGATCTTATTGAAAGCTTCTACTGTTCCATTTTCCTGAGGATGATATGGTGTACTCTTCTAGTGATAGACTTCAAACTCCTCAGTCATAGCCCTGATGGTATCATTGATAAAATGAGTGCCCTGGTCACTCATCAAAATCATGGGACATCCAAATATGGTAATCACTTGCTCAAACAAGAAGTGTGTTGTTGTTTCTGCGCTACAGTATTTGACTGGCGTTGCTTCTTCCCATCTTGTAAAGTATTCAATTGTAGTATATATATATATATCTTGTATATATATATATATATATATCCTGACCTTTTTGTTGGTGGATTAATATTTCCCACAAAGTCTATTGCCCATTTGTCAAATTCCTGCAGAGTCACGTGTGGTCTTAGAGGCATCTCATCCTTTTTGTTGGGTTTGCCAACCCTCTGACAGACATCACATTTTTGGCAATATTCCTTGACATATTTATGGATTGTTTTTCACCATAGGCATGCATGCAATACCTTATGCGCGGTAGCTTTACCTGCATAGTGTCCATTTATACCTTCTTGAGCTTCTACTAAAATTTTGGGCCTTTCATGTTCCAATACACACCTTCTCAAAATGTTATTTGCGCCCATTTTGTATAAATGTCCTACAATAAGTTTATAGTCTGCAACTTTGACCACTACATTTTTCTTCTATGTAGTTCTAAACTCTTGTGGTGCAACCCCTGTACTTAAGTATTTAATAATATTAGTGAAATATTCATCAGCTACATGTACTGAAAACAGTTGTGCATCACGGAATTTGTCTTCCAAGTTAGTAGGTTCTTCTCCATTAGTTATTGTTGACAGGTGATCAAGTCCTACATTCAACTTATTTGGTTTGACTATCACTTTAAAATAAAATTCTTGGAATAACAATATCCATCTACAGATCCTCCCCCCCAACATTGGCTTGTTGACTAGATATTTGAGGGCATAATGGTCTGTGAACATTTTAAAGTGTTTACCAAGTAAATAGTACCTGAATTTCTGAAGTGCATATACCATGGCTACACCTTCTTTTTCTGTGGTGTTGTAATTTTGCTCTGATTCTGACAACTTTCTGCTTGCAAAGGATACAGAATGTTCTAAGTCCCCTTCTCTTGGTTGCGCCATAATTGCTCCAACTATTATGGCCGATGCATCTACATGCACATGAAATGTCTTTTCCCAACCTGGGAATACTAGGATAGGTGTTGTGACCATCTTTTGTTTTAAAGTGTCCAGTCCTTACTAAAATTCATCATTCCACTGAAACCTAGTGTCATTCTTCAATAGTTTTTCCATTGGTGCAATAATCTATGCATACCCCTTTATAAACTTCTTGTAATAGCATGTATGTCCCAGTGTTTTTCATAACTCACTCACTGACTTTGGCGGTGGTAAATTTACAATGAATGCAATTTTAGCAGGATCCCCTTGTTTACACACTATATGTCCCAACAATGTTCCAAAAGGTGTCCCAAAAATGCATTTCTTGTAATTCAATGAGATATGACATTGTCTGCATCTTTCCAACATGAGTCTTAACACTTCTACATGATCTTTTAACAGACTATATACAGTCCAGTCATCCATATATACTTTTAAAAACTGATGTATGAATTCCTTAAATGCAGCTATGACTACTCTTGAAAATACGGATGGTGCATTCTTCAGCCCAAATGGCATGACTGTATATTGGTAGGATCCCCATTCTGTTGCAAAATTAGTCTTATACATGTCTTCTAGAGCTATTTTGATCTAATGTTAACTTGAGAATCCATCTGTAAATGAATATGCTTCCTGGCCTCCCACATTCTCTAAGACCTCATATGTAAAAGGGGTAGAAAAAGGGTCATGTAAGCAAGCATCATTAAGTTTCCTCAGATCTATACAAATCCTTATCCCCCATTGTTTCTTTTCTTGGACTACCATAGGATTGATCCATTTAGATTCCTCTACTAGTTCTATGATACCAGCTTCCAACATTCTGTCAATTTCTACTTTCACTTTCTACTTATACACTGGATTCAGACTGTAGGGTCTTTTCCTGACAATTCTAGCGTCGGGTTTGAGAGGTATCTTCATCTCACCTAGCTCTCTTTCTATGCCTTTCATCTCTATGAAGGACGTTGGGAATATGTCATTGTATTCGCACAGTAACTTTGTTATTCTTTCTATTGTTTCTTCATCCCAATAGTCTCCAATACTTTCTATTTTAGGATTGTCATTCATCCCAATGTTGACTTTATTCACTTTGATTGGTGCAACAAATACTTAAGACTCCAGAGATGGACCTTCCACCTCTCTTTCTCCTTCAATCTATGTAATCTGAATTTTGCGCAGATCATTTTCATCTGGTGCTTTTTTTTCCACGTGATAGCATGAAAGTAACTCATTGACTATCTGACTGTTTTGTTATTGATATTCTGTCATGATTTCAACCTCTAGTTCATCAGTAAATATCATTCCATGTATCAGCTTCAGCGTTGAATCAATGTTGGGTTTCCCATGTTCAAATGAGAAGGTTACTACAAAATTATGATGTAAGCATGTCCATTTTGTAGTGCCTCTACGCATCTCCTGGTCTATATACTAGTTCCCTGTAGATTTTAACCTTGTACAATATTTACCGCAACAAATTTTCAGTAAAAGAATAGAAAGGATACAATGGCAATTACAAACATTACACAGATATTTTTTCCCTGGAAACCCAAACCGAGAAAACCATCATATTCTATATTCATTCATAGTATTACATTATTTACAATACAATATACATATAGGATCCAGCAGCATCCAAAACCCTAACCCAATGAACTGGATTAGTCAAAAACCCCAATTCCTTAACCGGAAATAGAAAACCATCGGCAAAAACCATGTGTCAAAAAACCGCCCAAAAATGTGACACGTTTCCCAAGGTAAAAAACTATTCCCCCCCTTAAACCCCCTGTGCGCCCGGTGCAACGCAAAAAATAATACTCATGCAAAGAATATAATACATACCCAACATTATCCCACTTGTTGTTTTATTTGCATATAGAGGGTTACAGGGTTGCATAGTAAACAATCCAGGGCAACAATTCCCATGGATCCTCTACACCAAGAGAACTTCTCAATGCTCACAGATTTTGTTAATGAATCTGCAACATTCTTCAAAGTTTCCACCTTCATCATCAATACTTTCTTTTCTTCAACCACGTCTCTCAAAAAGTGATATTGAATATCAATATGTTTTTTCTTTGAATGATAAGTCGGGTTCTTCATCAGAAAAATTGCACTTTGACTGTCACAATCTATCCTTACAGCTTGTTGTACCAACCCAATACCTGAACACAATCTTTGTAACCATACGGATTCCTTATTTGCATGAGTGATTGCCATGTATTCATCTTATGTAGTTGAAAGTACCACTACAACCTGTCTTTTTCTCATCCAACGTATTGCTCCTCCAAACAGGTTAAACACATACCTGCTTGTAGATCTCCTATGATCCAGATCTCCAACCCAGTCTACATCCACAAAGACATGTATATCCACCACTTTGTCAAATACTGGTATTCTTTGGTAGCACAATCCATAGCTAGCAGTGCCACGCAAATACCTAAAAACCATTTTTATTGTTGTCCAATGCTCCTTCCCTGGTTTTGACATATACCTACTCAAAAATCCCACTACATGTGCAATGTCTGGTCTAGTACAGAGCATTGCATACATCAAACTGCCAATTGCACTCGCATATGGAACATGAGACATTTCCTCCTCCTCTTCATGTGTCTTGGGACACTTATCCACAAATAACTTTACACCAATAGGAATAAGAACCTTGACCGGTTTACATTCCTGTATATTAAACCTCTGCAATATTGTCTCGACATATTTTCTTTGATTTAACCAGAGTTTCCTCTTTTTCCAATCTCTTTTAATTTCCATGCCCAAAATGAAATTTGAAGCACCGAGATCCTTCATGTCAAATTTAGAGGATAACTGAGTTTTCACATCTTGGATAATCTCTTTGTTGTTTCCTCTCAGCAACATGTCATCCACATACAATACCAAATAAATCAAATGATCGCCAATTAATTTAAAATGCACACAATGATCCTCTTTGTTTCTTGTGAATCCAAGTCCCAGCATATAAGTATCAAATTTTTGATACCACATCCTTGGTGATTGTTTTAAACCATACAAGGACTTTTCCAGCTTGCATACCAGCTCATTCTTTCCCTTCATAGCATAACCTTATGGTTGCTTCATATAGATTTCTTCTTCTAGATCCCCATGTAGGAATGATGTCTTCACATCCATCTATTCTACTTTAAAATCAATGAAATAACAACAGATAACAAAAATCATATAGAGGTTAACTTGGCAATGGAAGAAAAAATCTCACTAAAATCAATTCCCTCAACCTGGGAATAACCCTTAACTACTAATCAAGATTTGTATTTCTCCACTTTTCATTCTGCATTCATCTTTTTTTTAAATACCCATTTGTTTCCAATCGACTTTCTTCCAGTTGACAACTCCACTAGATCCCAATCCTCATTCTTATCCAAAGATGTCATTTCTTCGTCCATGGCCCTTTTCCAAATATTTCCATCCTCTGAATATATTTCCTCCCTGATAGTTCTAGGATCATCATTAGTAATAGACAAAGAAAAATTTGAACGGAAATCAAATGGAGTATACCTTTCTGGTAGCCTTCTTTCTCGAACCAATCTCCTCAATACTAGAGTATGAGGATCTTCTTCTTATGATGTATGTTCTTCTGTAGAGTCTGACTCATCATCCTTTAAATCAAACTCTATTTTCTCTAGTTCTTCCTTACTTGGTAGGAATTCATGTTTCACAACATCCTTCAATTCTCTAAATACCACATCTCGGTTATACACTACCTTCTTAGTTTCTGGGTTCCAAAGATTATAACATTTGAGACCATTTTTATATCCAATAAAGATACACTTTACAGCCTTCTTATCTAGCTTACTTTTGTTTTCTTTTGGAACATGAACATATGCATCACAGCCAAATACCTTGAGATGTGTGAGAGAAGGTTTCTTACTAGTTCATACCTCTTGTGGAGTCTTGTCATCCAGCGTTGATGAGAGTTATTTGTTGACCAGGTAACATGCAGTATGCACTGCCTCTACCTAGAATTCTTGTCCTAACCTGACACCATTGAGCATGCACCTTGATTTTTCCATCAGCATCCTATTCATCCATTCTGCTAAGGTGTATATGGAGTAGTCTTTTGCCTTGATATACCACACTTCTTACAAAATTATTCAAATTCATTCTTGTAGAACTCTCTGCCATTATTTGTCCTTAGCACCTTAATTATTTTCTCTGTTTGATTCTCAACAAGAGCCTTAAACTCTTTAAAATTGTCAAAGACTTCAGATTTCTTCCTAAGGAAATATATCCAAGTATTCCTCAAGAAGTCATCTATAAATGAGACATAGTACACAGATTTTTCCAATGATGGGACCGATACAGGTCCAAAAACGTCACTGTGAACTAGTTGTAAAATTCCTTCTGTCCTCGTTGCACCAGAATGGAATCTTACCCGATTCAGCTTCTCATATACACAATGTTCACGGAAATAAAAATACATAGAGCAGTTATACATACCTTCAACCATACATTTACTGTGTAGTAGTCAAAGACCCTTCTCTTCGATATGCCCCAGTCTTTGATGCCACAACATAACCTTTTCTCCAGAGACTGTAGGATTTATTTCTTCTTCAACTCCAATATCAGGAACAATGGAACTATTACACCCATCACTAATAGTGCTTCCTTGCAGCTTATACAGAGTTCCAAACCAAACTCCCTTCAACAACACCATTGCTCCTCGAACCATCCTACAAGTTTCCTTTTTGAATATTGTTTTTACACCTGTATCATCCATTTTTCTTACAAAAATCAAATTTCTGGCCAAACCTGGGATGTGCAGAACACCAGGAAGTGTTCTAATCCTTCCATCTATGAGCCTCAACTTGACTTTTACTCGACCTATGATTTTGGTTGTCGATTCATCACCTAGGAAAACATTACCTCCATCATACATTTCATATTCACATAACCACTCCCTGTGGGGATTCATATGAAAGGATGCACCTGAGTCAACCAACCATTGATCATGATCTGCACATGTGCTTGAAGAAGCCAAGTGCACATCCCCTCCTTCCTTGAAGGTATTTTCTTCTATAGAAGGAGATTCTTCAAATCCTTTCTTTTTCTCAACTTTGGATATACATTTCTTCTTGTAGTGCCCTTCTTTTCCACATCTCCAACATACCTTTACAACCTTTTTGGGAGATTTAGATCTACCCTTAGACTTAGATCTCCCACTTGAGAACTTAGATCTGTTTCTTTCCTGGGAACGTCCTCTTGCAAATAATGCATCTTTGATTTGTCCTTCCATATTCTTCTGTCTCATCTCCTCCGACAACAAGAATGAGACCACTTCATCAAACTTCAAGGAAGTTGTATTACTACCTATGGCCACAACCAGACTATCCCACGAGTTTCGTAAATAACACAATAAACTAATACATTTATCTTCATCTGAAATTTTAATCTCAATAGATACTAATTAACTTACCATAGTATTGAAGGTGTTCAAATGCTCTTCCATTGAGTCTCCATCTCGCATCCTCAGGTTATACAACTTATTTCTTAGGAATAGTTTATTTACTAGGGACTTAGATTGATACAACTTTCCCAACTTATCCCATAAATCCTTGGTTGTAGCTTCCTATGACACAGTCAGTAATACTGAATATGAGAGAGACAGTCAGATTGTGCTCTTTTCCTTCCGATCCAACTTTTTCCAGTCATCTGCTAAATTTCTTGTAGGTGCAGTACATGGATCTACCATGATCCATTGATATTTGTCCACCAACATATCTTCCATCTTGAGCTTGCACAGCTCAAAACTTTTCCCATTAAACTTCTCGATCTCCATCTTCAAATTGCTTGCCATTTTTTTTTCACCTGAAAAATCAATACCACGGATCTCCCACTGTAACAAGGTTTATCATAGTCCTGAGCCAAACCCTTAACCACAAAGGTGTCCCCCTAAAGCCAACAAAGATCTAATACCAAATGTAGATTTTAACCTTAGACAATATTTACTGCAAACATATTTTCAGTAAAAGAACAGAAAATATACAATGGCAAATACAAACATTACACAGATATTTTTTCCCTAAAAACCCAAACCGAGAAAACCAGCATATTCTATATTCATTCATAGTATTACATTGTTTACAATACAATATACATATATGAGCCAACAACATCCAAAACACGAACCCAATGACCTGGATAGGTCAACAACCCTAATTCCTTAACTGGAAATAGAAAACCATCGACAAAAACCATGTGCCAAAAAAATGCCCAAAAATGTGACACGTTTCTCGAGGTAAAAAAATTGGGGGTGTTTCCCCTGAACCCCCGCTTGGGAGGCTATCTCCCCCCTTCACTCCCCCTCAAACCGCCCTACACGCCTGACGCAACACAAACACTACCACTCGTGCAAATAATATAACGCATACCCAACATTCCCTAAGATGCCTTCACATGTATGGATAAAGTGATGAGTCCATTCCTCTTGTGATGTCATCCTCCATTGTGCCTTTCACTTTTCCAAGTGTTCCACTAGTTTTCTCAGTCCATCATACCTCTGCATTTTATTTCTCCCCTACTCTGAGCCAAATTTAATGTGCAGTAGTTGTTTACATTGATACCAATCCTGAATTGTTTCTTTGTGCACACCTCACCATCTAGTGGGTCTGGCCTTGAGTGAAATATCTAGGGCTAAGAGCCTCTGATTCTCTAGCACTTCCTCTTCATATTTTGTCAAAAAATACTCTAAGTCATATAACCCGTGAAAACTAGGAGGTTCTCTTATCTATGTACCTACCCATCGTATTTTGTAGTCTATTCTTGTGCACCTCCTTGTGGAAACTTCATGTAATGCTTCTCCAGTTGAGTACCCCATCTACAGTAGGGTTAACATAATCCTCTTCTCGGGTGGTAGTTTTGTACAACTAGTTTATTTCCTCCATATCCAAACAAGTAGGTTCTACAAACCTTTCTCCTTTTGATGGATCTAATGGTGCAATGACTCTATATTCGCCTGATTCAAAAGTCATTTTCCTTTTCTTCGTGTTGATTATAGATTGGTTATTAAATTCCCAATCCATTCCAAACAATGTTGGATAAGGTGGTGTTCCATTTACTATCTCTATTACTTCAAAATCTGCAATAGTGTGCACTCCATCTAAATCTACTGTCACACCTTTAAGCCTTCCAATTGGTAATATTATGTGTTGATTTGCTAGTTTCAGTTGGACAAACAAATAGCCTAGTGTGGGTTCTCCCATACACTGCCATGTCTTCTTAGGTAATACATTTACTCTGGATCCTAAATCTAGTATAATATCTTCCATATTGAAATCTCCAATATTAACATTTAGTCTGAATTCTCTGCTTGTCCTTCTTCTAGTATGGAGATGATTGAATTTTTTTTGTTCCAACTTCCTTTCCTCATATGTGTTACATATTTCTAGCATATTTTTTAAAACCTTAATAGATTATGGGTCATTCCATAGCTTAATATAGGATTGCAGAAAAAAATTTATGGTACTTACTTGCTCTAAAGGTTTTCCTTTATTGGTATGGTCCATTGAGGAGGGCATCTCGTACATTGGTGAGTTTTGACTTTGTTGCACAGCTAATGTAGACATGAAATTTTTCTTAAGAAACACATGTCTGGCCTCCTTAAATGTTTCTTTTTATTTTTGTGCATCAAACTACTTATGTGGTTCAATATTCTTCTTAACCCATTGGTGTTGTGTTGGATCTTGTTTTACTGCGTCAGTTCCTGTATTGGCTCCTCCTTGAGTGACTATATTGATGTTTCTCCCATCATCCCTGGATTCCATTGGATATTCTTGTTGTTCTGGTTCCTTTTTTCTTGGATATTTCCCAAGAGTGTCGGACAATATTTTGTGTCATGATTTGTCATGCGACAATACATACATGTCATTGGTGGGAGTGGACATTCCCTTTCATAATGTCCTAGTTTTTTACAGTTATGGCACACCATTGGTCCACTACCTCGTCCAAATCCTCCTTTTCCTCATCCCCCACCTCTATATCCACCTTGATCTCTGCATCGTGCATTGTACTGAGGTACTTGGCTATAATGCGCAGGATTATACTGTGGTTGTGCATTATTATATTGTTGTTGCACAGTGTTGTAGTGTTGTTGCACATTATTGTATGGTGGCGGTACTTGGTTGAACTGAGGTATAGCTTGTCCTGTGATCATTTCTGCTTGCACCCTATAAGTATTTGAATTTCTTTCTCTCATCAGCTCCATTGCCCTACAATCCTTATCATCATGCCCCACTAACTTGCAAAAATTGCAATATGAACTTTTGGGTACTGTCTTATACTTTTGCATCATTGGGCATTGATATGAATCATGTCCACATGTCTTGAAAATCTTGCACCATGGTCCTCCTATTGGCAATGGGTTAGGCACCCCTGTCACCATATACTATGCAAAAGTTGGATATTCATTCTTACGATGTCCTTTTGTCCTGCATAAGGTACACCAAACAACTTCTCTTTTCTCTTTACCCTTATTTTGGTTAAGTTGAAATGTTAGATTCTTCAAATCCTCCTTCAGCTCCTCTATTGTTGGATCTGTTTATTGATATTGATTATCTTCCATTTGTAAGGCTGCCTGCAAAGCCTTTGCCTAGGTTTGGAACTTATGTTGTCTTAATGGGTATTTCAAATGTGGTAACAATGAGTTCACAAATAGATGCCTATGTTGCATTTCCGTCATTGTATATTTCAACTTAAAATTGAGGCGCTTGAACATCTAATCAATCTCCCAAACAGACTCACCTGGTTTATGCCTGATTTCAATCATTTCATTCATATACTATTCTTCTAAGTTGGGCTTCTAAAACTCATTTATCAGTAGTTTTTTCACATCTACAATAGTCTTTGTTACTCCTAGTGGATTGTTTACATCTAGGCTCATATACCAATCCAGTGCGCAGTCTCTTAGTGGGATAGCTAAATGTATGAGTTTTGTATCCTCATATGTGATCTACTTTGCTTTCCATATATTATCATGGATGAATAAGTGATTTTCAGGGTCCTTTGATGCCTTTCCCCGAAATTATGCTAACCTGATCGTGGGATCATGTCCTGCCATTTTAAACTGTGTTGAACTACTACTCCCACTCAATGTAGATATTTGACTATTACATCCTTAAATGGATCCTCCAGTTGTTGTTCCTTGCTTGGATGTTTTTTATGTTGTCTTTCTTCCACTAAAATTTGATTGTCTAAACGTTGGTGTTCTTTCTGGTGTGTTAGTCGCACATGGGGTTGTAGGTTCCATATTGACGATGATATGGATTGGATTTCTTCCTTTTGTTCCTTCCATTGGACCTCCTTCTTTCCTTTCATATGTTATGTGCATGATTTCCTCAATCTGCTCCACATCCCGGAGATCCTCTACCTCTTCTTTGTCGCTTGCCAAGCCCTCTCTATCAACTATGGCTCTCTTCTTGTTATTCATCTTATATTGGTAGGGTACTCCACTACACGTCTTTCCAGCTTTTGTCATTATCTGTTTTATCTGATATTCCTCTATCATGATTGCGTCCATGGCCTCCTTCTTCTTTCCCTTATCCATCTCTTCCTCCATATCTTAGCCTCCTGTCAATGCTTCCCCCATGCATGCAAGGAAGTTTAAATGTTTGATTCCATGGTCATCACACCGTTGTTATACAATAAAACTTGATTGAAGTATACAATGATCTAATGTACCTACCTCTGGGTCCCTTTAGAAATTCCTGCTCTGTTGCAGTGTAAGACTTCGTTGTATCTACTACAAATTTGGTGATAAAACCTGCAACAATATTGTCTAACCAAAAATCTATTGCGCGCGTGAATTTGTTACCAACTTGTTGTAACTGTGTGATCTCCACATGATTCCACTCCAACTTTCTGATTCGATTTGTGGGGTGGTTGTCTTTTAACCTTAATAACCACTCCTGCAATGAATGCAGAAAATCACAGAAAAATACCTCATACAAGTCATTAAACATGTATTTGTCGAGATATTTGCGCGGTGTTAGGTTAGGGTTTTGGTTGTCCTGCTACGCAAACTTGAGTTATTTCATTTTCAACCATCTTTAGATATCCACCTTTGTTGGATTCCATGGCCTGAACATTCCCTTCTATACTTTCATCCTCTGCACATTTCTTCCACGAATCCCATCCATGCAATCCCATGTAGTTCCAGCCAGCAACGGAACCATGTGTTGGTTATATATCTCTCTTTCTCTTCTTCTTGGGTTGACACATGTTCAGATTTGAATAGATTTCCAAAAAAACCCTCTAAAACTATAGGCCCTCCTAGTAAACCAAAAGACAACGTTGTGCACAAGGTGCACAACACAGTATCACCCGAGATAGCTCTATGGGTGACTGAAATACCCAGGTGTTTGTAGTCTAGGAATGAGTGAGGATCTAGGAGTGTATTCTATCTTTCTTTATGCATTAAACTTGTTATTGATTCAAGTATTCCTAATATTCATTCATCTTTAGCCTCCTTCATGCATGTTAATACATCTAGTTATTCATTAATTCATAGACTAATCATTGAAAAAAAATAAACATTCAATAACCATCACACAAAACACAAGTTTTATCGTGGTTCACCCCCTCTTGGGATACGTCCACAAAGATTTGGCTTCTCTTCTATTTTATTTAGTCTGCTGCAAAATATGGTGTTGTGCACATTACATCTTCAATCATACAATCATGATAAGGTTAAGGAACCTCTGTGAGGCAAACTAGATCACACCATGCTCCTCAACCTATGATCTAACCCTCAAAATATAACTTACTCGACTCTTCTAAAACTCAACAACTTTCAAAAAAAATTATCAACAATCTTTAGGCACTTAACCAACCAACCCCTAACCTAGACCTCCTAGGTTCTTATTTATACTATTTTACAGGCTTATAACCATTAAAATCTTTATCAAAAACCCTAACCCTATCATGGTTAGGTTTGTCTTCCTACATGCCACGTATTTTTTCCTCTTGCATGTTGCTTTCCTTCTTTTCTTGCATGTTGCTTTATTTCCAGTTGTTGCATGCACTCCAAAATTAAGTCTTTCCCAAAATAGATATTTTCTCCAAAAGTAGGCATGCACCCAAAATAGTCTTCCTTCTCAAAATAGGAATGCTCCCAACAACATAGCATTGTTAATAAGGAGAGGAGCACTCCAAAAAAGAATGCCATGTGAATGGATTGCTAGCAAGGGGATAATATTCCACAAATGGGGATTGTGTGGGTCTGTTTTAGATTAATCCCAGGGTCCATTAGATAAGGAAGCAGGTCAAGCTTGTACAATTGGCCAAAGCATCAAGAGATGGAAAGGGAAGAGCATGGTTGCAGAGCAGGTGATGAAAGGTTGAAAAAGGACTAAGGAAGAGAAGAGAAAAAGTATTCAACTGCTATAGAGTCTGAATGGCTTGCAAAGGAAAATCAACAGATTTTCTCATATAACGTTTGAAGCCAATGGATGAGGAATTTCATAAGCATGCATAGGGAGTTAAGAAGAACTCCATATCCTTGAAGGTACAAATGTAGTGAAGGCTAAAAAACTTGTTGCAAGAGAAGGAAAAAGGATATCACGATATGAGGTGTGACACGTGGAGTAGATGAGTCACCTCTATGTGCAAGCATAGGAATGAATGAAAAATGAATTGTTAGATATGATCTAGCAAATTTTGTCCAAAAGTATCCAAAGCAAGAAAGTTGTATCTATTATCAAAGTGTGAAACAAAAGCAGGGTATAGGTGAAAATGGAGGAGTGTAGCATTCCATTTGGAGAACAGTGATCTTGAGTGGCCAATAAATGCTTCACACTGAATCACTCAATGAAGTGAAGAGGTATTTAAAATTGAGCAAACTCGTGGGTAGCAAAAGATACTGGAAACGATAATGTAAAAGAAACATTTCATAATATTGAAATGTCAATTGATGAGAATGGTATTTCAAGACTGGTTTGGTCAAGGAAATGAGAACTGGTTAATTAGATTGTCGTGTTAATATTCAACTAGAGTAGTGCATGTTACAACACTATGAATATTGAGAATTTTAGCCTTAAGATGTTGGGACAAGATTCTATGCATAAAGGAAGAAGTTGTGAGATGGCAGCATTAGTGGATCTAGTGGCTGGAAATGTAGAATGGCCAAGTAGAGCTTGGCTAGAAGGTTCAAAATAGGGGTCAGCGGTGCACATTTGAACATAATGGTAGTGTACAAGGTAGCGAGGTTCTACAGAAATTCTAGGACAACCATCTACAACAATCAATAATTAATTAATTAAAGCTTAAATATATATGCACTAGAGTGCATGATAAAATTGATGTGTGATGTCTACAATAAAGATAGAATGCATGTACATGAAATAGGAATGATGAGATTAATTTCTTAGTACATATTAATGGGAATTTTCTGCATATGAACATCCCTAAACATGTATATGGAATAAGTGTAGACTAAAAGTAATTTGTTGATATATATACATGAACTAATGATGTTGTGATATTTGAATAATATTGATGATGGATTGTGTATCGAGGAAATTGTTTATGGCATGGTTGAAGATGTTGATGTGCAAGCATAGGAATGAATGAAAAATGAATTGTTAGATATGATCTAGCAACTTTTGTCCAAAAATATCCAACGAAAGAAATTTGTCTCTATTATCAAAGTGTGCAACGAAAGCAGGGTACATGTGCAAATGGAGGAGTGTAGAATTCTATTTGGAGTAGAGTCGTCTTGAGTGGAAAAGCAATGCTTCGCAATGAATCACTCAATGAAGTAAAGAGGTATTTAAAATTGAGAAAACTCGTGGGTAACAAAAGTTATTGGAAATGATAATGTAAAAGAAACATTTCATAATATTGAAATGCCAATTAATGAAAATGATATTTCAAGACTGGTTTGGTCAAGGAAATGAGGAGTGGTTAATTATATTGTAGTGCTAATATTCAACTGGAGTAGTGCATGTTACAACACTATGAATATTGAGAATTTTAGCCTAAATATGTTGGGACAAGATTATATGCATAAAGTAAGCAGTTGTGAGATGGCATCATTAGTGGATCTAGTGGCTGGAAATGAAGAATGGCCAAGTAGGGCTTGGCTAGAAGGTTCATAATAGGGGTCAGTGGTGCACAATTGAACAGAATGGTAGTGTACAAAATAGTGAGTTTCTACAGAAATTCAAGGACAACCATTTACAACAATCAATAATTAATTAATTAAAGCTTAAATATATATGCACTGGATTGCATGATAAAATTGATGTGTGATGTCTACAATAAATATATAAAGCATGTACACGGAATAAGAATGATAAGATTAATTTCTTAGTACATATTAATGCGAATTTTGTGCATATGAACATGCCTAGACATGTATATGGAATTGTTGATTTTTCAATAAGCTAGGCTTGAGCATGAAGTTCATTTCATTTTAGCATTTTACTTAAACCATAAACAATTTTTTGCAGCAACCAAGATCACAAGAAGAAACACCATGCACAAGTACACAAAAAGTATCCTGGGAAACCCTTCCCAACAAGGGAAGAAAACCCAACCAATCCTTTGTTATATTCTTCAAGAGAAAGACCTCCACCACCATAAAGACCTAGCACAAAAAAGGGTGCTCACAAACCCTAGAATACTAGCGCCCAAGAGAGATGCGCACTTTTCCCAAGAACAAGTGTTTGCTGAAATTTCCAAACTCACACTTGTGATATGATACTTCAATGGGGAATTTACCTTTACTTATATTAGACTGAACCTGTCAACAGTAGTGTCTATTGGCACAACAGGGTCGACCTCAATAACTCATAATATAATTAATAATTGACATATTAATTATATTTCACCTTATGGTGGGGTCAACTTGTACCATTTACATCACAAATAGGGTTACAGGTAAGTCTTACTCTTGAACAATATATCAAGGGATCTCATACACCCACTAGTGCTCATCCACTAGGGGCACATCCATCTGTGCTCAGCCACATGGATGTCCACATCTCTATCTCACTGTGTCTCACAGACGAACCACACTCACTAGTGCTCAGCCATTATGATCACGTTCACCTGTTCTCAGCCACAGGCACGTCCAACTCAGCATGTCTTCTTTCTCACTGTGTTACAAAAGAGAATCATCCGGAGTACATCATCTCAACTCTCTGCTCAGAGTAGGCTAATACATTGTTTCATCTCTGTCTCAGAACGATGCACCCAACTCATGGGATTTTCCACACGCTCACTTGTGCTCAGCCACAGGCACGTCCAACTCAACATATCTTCTTTCTCACTGCATTACACGGGAGAATCATCTGGAGTATCATCTCAACTCTCTGCATAGAGGAGGCCAGCACAACATTCCAGTTATGTCTCAGATAGGAACCACATACCCATCTCATGGGAACACCCAACTCATGGGATCTTTCTCAGGTCGACTCAATTAGTTTGTGTCCTGGAGGATGTCTCACGCAGTTGTAATCATCAACACTCCCTCTCAGCTAGGGAGACATTCTCCATCAGGTCAAGTCTCACACGGAAGTACTCGAACTTCGTCTTGGATGTAGTCACCAACACTCCCTCTCAGCTAGAAAGGTATTCTCCACCAAGCCAGTTTCTCATGGAAGTACTTGAACTTCAAGCAGTTTGGTGAAAATGTCTGCAATCTTCTCATGTGTAGGAAGGTATTGCACGTGTATTGATTTCCTCTGCATCATGTCTCTGATATAATGATATTTTATCTCAACGTGTTTTGATCTATCATGAAACACAGGGTTCTCAAGAGAGCTTCACACATCTATGGTTACCACAAATAATAATAAGATCCATCTCATGATCGAATAAATTTTTCAGAAGCTTTTGAAGCCACACTGCTTTGCACTCTCAATGCTATATACTCTGCTTCTTTGGTACTCAAGGCCACAGAGCTTTATTTCCTGCTGCACCAAGAAATCATGGCAAACTTCAAGGTAAAACAACAATCGGATGTGCTCTTCCGGTCCACTGTACTTTCTGTCCATTCTGCATATCCCTGCAGACTCAAGTCTACACTGGAGACATATCTCATGCCATATCCAATTGTGCCTCATAGATATCTCAATACATGTTTAGTTGTTGTCCAGTGAGTCTTTCTTGGCTGACTCATGAATTGGCTAAGTACATTCACTGCATAGCATATATCGAGTTTGTGGTTAACCAGATACATTAGTGATCCAATCAGTTGTCGATACATATGTGGATCTAAATCATCATCATTTATTTTTTGTCAAATCCATGACCATCGGTGTAGTCATGGATTTTCGTTATGTCATACTGAACTTCTTTAATATCCCCATTGTATATTTTCTTTGACTTAGGAAAAGTCTCATTGGTCCCCTATCATACTTCTTGTCCCAAGAAGCAGTGCATCATACCCAAATTTTACATCTCGAAATCAAAATTCAAACCTTGCTTGTATCCAACAAAACGGCTTCCCAAATAAGTCATCGAAATCAGGCTCGTGTCACCAATAATGTAATAATATAGGTTTGGATCAACAACACCCTTGATGAAACCCAAACTTATCAAGAATCCTTCCATCTGAAGTAGTTCCATCTCATGGATGGTAATACGGATGGAAGTGTAAGATGTTTACTGGATCGGGTGTCTCATCATAGACAACTCCCTTGGTTTATGGGAATCCTCTGGCCACAAATCTCAATTTGTATTTCTCGACACTTCCATCAGCTACATGCTTGATTTTATAGATCCACTTGGAAGTCATCACAGACTTCCCTTCTGGTCTCAGAACACTATCCCATACATCCTTCTTCAAGATAGACCGGTATTCTTTTTTCATGCCATCTTTCCATGCATGTTCACCTGTTTCTTCTCCATGACAAGAAGGCTTGGAATCAATGATGTGGCTTGTGGATGAAAGGTAGCTCGAAAATCTCTTTGGTCTCTTTCTCTCTCAGGATGTGCCTTGAGGGGATGTATGTCCCTCTGCCTCCTACAGAATTTGTCGAGCCCAGGCAGGCATATCAACTGGAGCAACTAGATAAACTGGAATAATGTATGTATCCCTTTGAATTGCTTAAGGGGGAGAAGGTATTGTCTCACTATCAATCCCCTACTGAATTTTATGCCCTACTGCAATATCTCTGGGCATATCAACTGGAGAAACTAGATCAGCAGGAACAACTAGATAAACTGAAATAATGTATGTATCCCTTTGAATTGCTTAAGGGGGAGAAGGTATTGTCTCACTATCAATCTCCATCTAAGATTATTTGGATCTTTGACAAGCTATCTCTTCTTCAAAGGAAACATCTATGCTTGTCTCATTATGTGACCAGGGATATAGATATGATATGTCTTTGAAGATTCACTTGTTATCTCATAAATGTATCCTTTCTCCCTGAAGGGTCTATCTTGGACATATTCTCGCTGAGTACATGAAAATACACTGGACACCCAAATATCAGGAAGTGTTCAATCTCAGGCTTCACTCCGATGAAGGATTCTTCGGAAGTTATGTTTCTTCAAAATCTGGTGAAGACTCATGTTCTAAACATATATTGTGTCATACATGCTTCTTCCCATAGAATCATAGAAATATTCTTATCATGCATTATTGCATCGGTTTCCTCAATGAGAGTTATATTCTTCCTCCTCAAATAGTTTTGACTCCCTCTAAAGTCTGAATTATAAACATCTTTATTTGTTGTTAACCTTCCTGGAACAAATGAAAGGAAACAAAACAAGAATATATCCTAAAGGAGAATAATGAGTACATCTCTAGAATCAAAACAATTTAAGGATTGTTGTCACATCTACAACACTTACGTTTAACATAGCAAACTTTAAAAAAGTAATTTAGAGGCACGATAATTAAAACGATCAAACTTGAAGTTTTCACTTCTAGTGTGTTGTTCCTCTGAATGCACTGAGATCCCTCTGGATCCATGACTTCAGCAAAGATTCCTTCCTCCTGCAATTTCCGTCATGACAATGATACAAATAATATATACAAGTGCATACCTGAGGGTGCTGATATGATTTCTCCAATGGCACATGGTTGATCTATGTCCTCTGAGACCTTCATGAAGAAGGTAGCCATGGTGTCACCTTTTTTTATTTTGTTATTTTGAAGTTGGCCCTTCAATGTAAGAGCTTGAGTAGATGATTGGCTTCCATGTCTTGACGTCATCTTCCTTCCATTCATCGATAGTTGTCTCCGGTAAACCCTTTTGTATCACCCACAATAAGTCTTCCTCTGAAATCTTGTGTTCTAGGAACTTTAAGTTGCTTGATCCATCGAGCTTATCTTCCATCATAGTTTTGTTCATCATATTTTTAGATTCTTCACAAGCCCTTGTTCACTGGGCTAGAAAACCTAACGGCTAGGCTAGGCTATAAACCTTAGGTTTTTTTGGGATTATGAATGCTAATAATAAGCCTTGAAATTCAGAAGAACACAGGTACTCTTGAAGTCTTCTTCAAAGAGATGCAGAAACCCTAAAACCAAAAATCTACAGAAATTTGCATAACCCTAGAAACCCTAGGGCCAAAAATCCAAAATTATTGAAATTTCACTTTGAGAGTTTTTGGAGGTGCGTTGAAGGAGGTCGTACCCTCCTATCCAAATTTCAACCCCAACATCCAAGTATGAAGTGTTGAAACACCCAAAAGAAGAGGGTCGTATGGATTTTCTGGAAACCCTAGAAGGGCGCATGGTTCTACACAAGAGGAGGAATGACTGGTAGAAACTTATGCAATGGGTTCTTCAAGACCTATGCTCTGAAACCATGTTTATTTTTCAATAATCTAGGCTTAAGCATGAATTTCATTCCATTTTAGAATTTTACTTAAACCATAAACAATTTGTTGCAGTAACCAAAATCACAAGAACAAAAACCATGCACAAGTACACAAGAAGTATCCTGGGAAACTCTTCTCAACAAGGTAAGAAACCCAGCCAATCCTTTGTTATATTATTCAAGAGAAATACATCCACCACCATAAAGACCTAGCACACAAAAGGGTGTTCACAAACCCTAGAATATTAGCACCCAAGAGAGGTGCGCACTTTTACCAAGAACAAGTGTTTGCTGAAATTTCCAAACTCACACTTGTGATATGATTCCTCAATGGGGAATTTACCTTTCCTTATATTAGACTAAACCTGTCAACAATAGTCTTTATTGGCACAATAGGGCCGACCTCAATAATTCATAATATAATTAATAATTACCATATTAATTATCTTTTACACTAATTATCTTTCACCTTATGGTGGGGTCGACCTGTATCCTTTACATCACAAATAGGGTTACAGGTCAGTTTGACTCTTGAACAATATAGCGAGGGATCTCATACACCCACTAGTGCTCAGCCACTAGGGGAACATCCATCTTTTCTCAGCCACAAGGATATCCACATCTCTGTCTCATTGTGTCTTACAGGGGAACCACACTCACTAGTGCTCAACCACTAGGATCACGTTCACATGTGCTCAGCCACAGGCAAGTCCAACTCAGCAGAGCTTATTTCTCACTGCGCTACACAAGATAATCATATGGAGTACATCACCTCAACTCTCTGCTCAGAGAAGGCTAATACATTGTTTCATATCTATCTCAAAATGATGCACCCAACTCATGGGCTTTTCCACACATTCACTTGTGCTCAGCCACAGGCACGTCCAACTCAACAGATCTTCTTTCTCACCGCATTACACAGGATAATCATCTGGAGTATCATCTCAACTCTCTGCACAGAGGTCATCACAATGTTCTAGTTCTGTCTCAGATAGGAACCACATACCCATCTCATGGGCACACCCAACTGATGGGCTCTTTCTCAGGTCGAATCAATTATTCTATGTCCTGGAGGATGTATCACGCAACTATAATCATCAACAGGAATGAGTGTAGATTAAAAGTATTCTGCTGATATATATACATGAACTAATGATGTTGTGATATTTGAATAATATTGATGATGGATTGTGTATCGAGGAAAATTTTTATAGCATGGTTGAAGATGTTGATGTGCAAGCATAGGAATGAATGAAAAATAAATTGTTAGATATGATCTAGCAACTTTTGTCCAAAAAATATCCAAAGAAAGAAAGTTGTCTCTATTATCAAAGTGTGCAACGAAAGCAGGGTACAGGTGAAAATGGAGGTGTAGCATTCCATTTGGAGCAGAATTATCTTGAGTGGCCAAGAAATGCTTCACAGTGAATCACTCAATGAAGTGAAGAGGTATTTAAAATTGAGCAAACTCGTGGGTAGCAAAAGATATTGGAAATGATAATGTAAAAGAAAATTTTCATAATATTGAAATGTCAATTAATGACAATGGTATTTCAAGACGGGTTTGGTCAAGGAAATGAGGAGTGATTAATTAGATTGCAATGTTAATATTCAACTAGAGTAGTGCATGTTACAACACTATGAATATTGAGAATTTTAGCCTAAATATGTTGGGACAAGATTCTATGCATAAAGGAAACAGTTGTGAGATGGAAACATTGGTGGATCTAGTGGTTGGAAATGCAGAATGACTAAGTAGGGCTTGGATAGAAGGTTCAGAATACGGGCCAATGGTGCACAGTTGAAGATAATGTTAGTGTACAAGGTAGCGAGGTTCTACAAAAATTCAAGGACAACCATCTACAACAATCAATAATTAATTAATTAAAGCTTAAATATATATGCATTGGAGTGCATGATAAAATGGATGTGTGATGGATAAAATTGATGTGTGATGTCTACAATAAAGATATAATGCATATACATGAAATAGGAATGATGAGATTAATTTCTTAGTACATATTAATGGAAATTTTGTGCATATGAACATGCCTAGACATGTATATGGAATGAGTGCAGACTAAAAGTAGTCTATTGATATATATACATGAACTAATGATGTTGTGATATTTGAATAGTATTGATGATGGATTGTGTATCGAGGAAACTATTTATAGCATGGTTGAATATGTTGATGATGCTACTACATATGAAAGTCATCCATATGAAGACAAATGAGAATGATAAAAGTGTTGACCAAGAGAATTGGTGAAGGGAGTCAGCAAGCTTCTATAAAATATCAAATGATTAGGTAGCATCAAGGAATTCGATAACAGTCATGCAGGTATGTATTTGGTTGCTTATGTTGCATAAAATGATGAAGGGAATTGAGGTAAGAATTCCCTCAGTTAAGGTTCAATATTTGGATTGATGTGTAAAGGCAGAGAGCTTTGGAGGAACAAATGTTGTTTAATGCTTGAAAGCATTTATATAGAATTAGTAGTATGTTATGTTGGATTAGAGATCATAAACATGTCCAGTGAGGAGATATATTCTTGCTATAACAATGAATGTCAATAGAAATAATCTTGTGTGGGTCCATGATTGTGGTTGGATATGGAAAGGTTATAACACCATACAAGTTCTTAATGGTCTTTCCCCTATATAATCGTTGTTTGGACTACAACCTCTTTTTCGACACTAAAGAGAACTAAAGGATTAGATATCCGGTGTTCTCTATGGATTGAAAAAGAAGGTATTCGAAATATCAAACGAGTAATAGGGAAGAGTTTGGATGATATTCTGAGGCGTGGATAGACCTTCCAACTCACCATGGTGGAATACATGACATGGATGTGTGGTCAGGGGCATTGGCGCATCAGTTTGTTGATTATGTTTTATTGAATTATGAAAAGCTTGGTATGCTAGATAATGCATGTGCACAGAATGATGGTTTCATTCCATTTAATGGGAATAATAGTTGTAAGTGATTGAATTTTAGAACAATATAATTATGCAATCACTTCATGGACTAATTGCAAACATTGCAATGAAATAATAATGTACATGGATACTGACAATTGGTTTGGTTGAATGAAAGTAAAGAAAATTGCAGGAAAAATGGTCTTGGATATGGCAATGGTGTAAGCCCATAAGGAAGACCAAACCCTGCTCCTGCAAGAACCAAATGTTTTGAGAAGAAATTAAATGTTATGATGATATCTCATAATAATTGTTTATGTGTGATGCATATGAGATGATGGTAATTGAAATTGAAATCTTGGGAAAAAGGCTATTGTTAGGACATTGGAACCCTATGATTGCCACAGGTTACACATTTCAAGTGAAAATATAATAGTGAGTTGACACTCCCCTTGCGCAAGAACACCTTAGCAAATGATGGATCATTGACAAGGGACTGTGTATCAATGAAGGGGATATCTGATCCTAGAGGGTGAGGATGGCAAAGCGAATGAAACTCAATAATGCATATGACAAGGTGATTAGAATCATGAAGGTGTGTCAGAAAGAACAAGAAGTTGAATCCTTGTTGTGGCTTCTTGTAGAACAAAGCAAAAACCATATAAATAAGTGATCATTATTACCATGTTAATTATGTTGAAATATGGGTTAATTGTTGTACAGTGCATTCCAAGATTTTTCTTATTCACTACTACTTGTTGTGCCCAAATTACGTTTTTGCATCTATGTTTTTATGTGTCGGAATGTTTTTGTATGTCATGTTGTGTATTTTCTTTCCACGAGAGTTGTGTTAAGATGTTGTGCAGGAGACACAATTGAAGCTATTTGAAAGTTGGAGATTTCATTATCACAGTTGGAGTTCCTGAGCCACAACTCAAAGACTTCATGTCCGACCTTATGCTATAACCTTGAGAGGGAATTGGTATAGCCTGAGGGACTACGGTGCAGAGAAGGGGGTACACTTCTTTGAGTTGTGCAGGTTGAGGGGAACGGAAATTTATTGGTTAGAATTGTTGTGGGAATTGACGAAGTATGAAAGATATTGTCGTTGTAGTTAGAGGAAAGTGATGCAGATCATGAAGGAGAAACTGTTTGTTGGAACTGTTGCTAGAATGGTAAACTATGAAATCGGTTTGCACGTTTTGGGCCAGGGAGCCTATATATCTATGGTTTTTAGGGCCAAAGTGCCTATGTATTTATATTTAGGCTGGAATGTCTGTGTGATATTATGACGAAGAGCCTAGCATTGTACTTGTATGTACATCGTATAGTGTTGTGCATTGAGGATAGTGCAAAAAAAAGAGGGGAATGTAATATCCCTGATTTTAACTCCCACAAATTATAATGTAATTATATAAATTTCGTTTAGTTTGGTGAGTCGATATGTTCGGGAAACGAGCTCATTTTGATTATTATGGATGAGGGCCAAACTATATATTATGTACCTTGAAATGATTAATAAAAGTAGTAATCGTTGGTTGCGATACAAGAGGGATGAAAATGATGGGGGGCTATGATTCCACAAGAGGGAGGGGTCGAAGGGGGATTTTATTCATGAGTATTAATCCAAACCCACATGCATGAATTGTTATCATTGTATATAACCTTCTATTGTGTTGTTGAGTGTTCCCAAAGCCAATCATTAAACTCATGTAAGAGGGTGGGTGTGAGAAGTCACATCCCATAGTTATTGGAAATGATGGAGTTGAAGTACAATCTTGAATCAACATTGGGCAAAGTAAGCAGTTAACTGGCTTGAGGAAAATAAAATTTATATGCAGAAAAAAAGGGTTTTTCACATGCATATTTTGGGAAGCAAGAGAGAATTTGAGTGTTGGGAAAAGCACCAGCCATGTGTTTGAAAGCAACCATTGTTTGGTTACGTCTTATGCTGAGAAGGAGGCATGTGTGTCTACTAAAGGGGTTGTAAGCCTATAGTGCATTTTCTCGTTGAGGAAATGGTTCTAGAGCCTTGTGAAGGCAATTGTGGGCACTCCTGGAGTGGCTAGAAAGGTTCTTGGTCAATTAGGTGCACTAGAGCCCTGTAGGGAAGTGGGAAGGCCCAAGGGACTGTGTCCAATGAAGGGGGATCTCATTCCTTAGGTTGTGCAAGTTGTGGGTAAGAGAGTAGAACCTAGGTTTGGGGTTAATGTGTGTGGAGAGTGGATAGCTTTAGGGTCGGGTCTCCGTGTGAACTCATAACCTCAGCTCGAGGGTGGTTTGTTATTGAGATTTGGAACAACACCTATGGCTGGGAGATTCATCATTTGTATAAGTGTTATGTTGTTTTTATTATGATTATTCCACCATGTAAATGATTATTTGAATGTTGTGTCTGTTTGTTGTGTGCTTGCTGGCTGCATTCACATTTTTATAAATGTTGTTAGATGCATGGGAAAATCAACAAGTGATTTTGTTGTAATTTTTATGGGCATGCTACCCCTTGGATCTCTTTTATATGCATGGGGAATTCTTAGATTTGTATTTAGCAGGTTAAGACATTTTTGCAGTGATGGGACTCAGCTTGGAGACTAGGTACATTAAAAGAGTCCACAACACAAATGTTTGCATAGTACCCAAGACGAAAGATTTAACTTTATTAGTATGAAGAATGTTATAAATAAACAAGAGAGTGTGACCTTCTACCTACAACTCCATTACATATGTACAATAAATCTAGGAAAAAATTTCTATTGTCTATTTCCCAACAAATTTGCACAATCCAATCCCTGAAGGATCCATAGCTTCTATCGCTTCCTTAGATCACTTTAATCAACGTCCAATTCCTCACTACACTGACCCCAAAACTTTGCACAACCAAAAAGCCCTTGAATGCCCTTGTATGAATGGTCTCTTCCTTCTTCTTAATTGACTTTGCACTATCATGCATCCTCTTTATATAGGAATCATGTCTTAGTTGTTTCCTCCTTCTAAGGTGTCTTACGATCCATTGCTTGCCAAAGTGGACCCAACATGCAACTCATCCACCAACTCTAATTGCACACGCATGAAGGTGACTTGTTTGTCTATTACTTGCGCCTAACAGAACCTTCACACCCTTTGGTGACATGTACCTAACGATGCTTATGTGACCTTCAATGACTTGCATCAACATGCCATGCACGCAATGATTGTGCATCCAACAATTATTCCCAATGGTTACTTGTGCCTAAAGGCACTCTTCCCATCTGCCCAACCCCAAAGTAATGGAACATTCATCTCCTTGGCTCTCCATGTCGCCCAAGGCCCCCAAGTCTAAATCCAACCAAGGTACTTTACGAATACATCTCACACTTAGACATGCCTTTTCATTGTGCAACATCGCCAAAGGCATGCTTGTCCAATCTTGCAACATGTTGTCGCAACCAACCAATGCTTAACCATGTCTGCAATGCGCCTTGCACGCACCCATCTCCTTGGGTCTACATGTTATCAAGGCCCCCAAGTCTAAAGCCAACCAAGGTGATTTACAAATACATCTCACACTTATACATGCCTTGCCATTGCGCAACACCGCCCAAGTCAAGATTGTCCAATCTTGCAACTTGTCGCAATCAACCGATTCTTGACCTTGACCATGACCATGACCATGATGTGCCTTACCTTGGTACAAGGGCACCCAAAACAACTCATCTAAGCATCTAGCCACTATTGTGCCTCCGCTTACATCAGTGAACAACCATCAAAGTGGCAGTGTAACGAAGGCTCATGAAGCTAGTCAAGGTTAGGGCCTTACATCCTCCCCCACTAACAATCATTATCGTCCTCGACAACATCTCTGAGACCCTAGTATCCTCCAAAGTATGTTGTTATTGCCTTCCACTATTGTTGCAATCAAGCGTCCAATGTTGTTGTTGCTACCTCATGCCAATGTTGCAACTCAACGTCAACTAAGAAGGTCATACAATTGTCCAAATGTTGCATTTCTCCAAACCTACTATGACAATCGCTCTCTAATCCATTTTGTCATTCTTTCATACAGTCGAACCTATCAAGTCTTGAATAAGTAGGTAGTGAGTCAACCATCACTTCCAATTTGTGAAAATGCACTTCTTCATGTACAACCCTCCGAAAGAAAGAAAAAATTCCCCACACTTTCCTCAAACCATTAAGTCATATCCTTATCAAAAATTTCAGAGGCACCTTCTTGCAAGTGCACTAAACACCAATGCCTACTCCTAAGCAATGAGTCACCTTGACGTCTTATCAAGGAAAATGAGATGGCAAGTGGTTTCTAAGGCCACTACCAACAACTAAGTCAACAATATGTCCAAAATCCTCCAAGACACCATGATCAGTTGAAAGATGTCCATACATCTCACTCAAGTACATATAGAGAGAGACATTAGAACCAATTATGCCCTCACCTTCAACCAACAATCTTTTTATTTATGAGTCATCTTGCCAACATACTCATCCAAGTGTGCTTGAATAGGGTTTAGATTCTTCCTTGGTCTTTACATACAAGGGTTGATGCACCTCAACTTTGTCACCTTAGTCCGTTGTCAAGTCTAACCCCTGTAGATCAAATGCTTCGCAAAGTTCCTTGGTCAACTCTTCCATCTATCCACCTAGATCTTGAACATCTTGCTTATCTAAGCAAGCATCCAACACTCTATCCATTGTTGTCATATGGATTCCATTGTGGCTTCAAGCCTAGTGAGTCTACTCTAATACCTTCACTAAACCTCTATCTGCCAAAGGTTGCACAAAACTCCCTCCTAAAGTTCCATGTATTGATCCACCATCAAGTCTAATGCATCCAAGTCTTCCATTGCAAGGTCATTCAATTCCTTGATGATTGCGACAACCAAACTCCAAGTAGTCATCCCATTGATGTTTTCTTGTTGCCTCCTTATTGTAAGAATGACACACTAATCCTGGATTGAAAAGATAACCAAAGTGTCTAAGTGATGCATAGGCACTCCCTTCACCTTCCTTCCACTCTAGTCACCCAGCTTCAAAGTGACTCCATCAACCATGCTAACCACCTTATCCACTCTCAAATTCATCGCCTTAAGAAAAGTCAGTGTCAATTCAAGTTGCAATCCAAATTCCATTAACACTTATTCCTTTAGAAAGTCGTGGGACACACCACTATTAACCATCAAATTGACCGTACATTTGTTCAAATCTACCTAAACATAACTTAGTCTTGATCTTGGCTTGTTGTAGGCTTGTCTTCCAACACAACATCCAAGACTAGAAAAATACCTTGAAAGGGTTTGTCAACTTTCTCCACAACAGGCAACTTCTACTTCATTGGTCAATTCTTAGCATAATGATCTTTTGCACAAATCCAACAATAAACAAGGTTACATTTTTCCTTAGGTGTGTCTTGTTGTTTGGCCCTCTCCTTGCTAGACTTCCTAGATGGATTTGCCTTCCTTTTTTCTTTTTTCTTGTTCTTGCTGGATTACTTCTCGAAGAGCGTCTTCATCTACCCTTGGACTCCCCTTTTCCTCTACCTTGTAGTCGCTACAAGAGTTTGCACATTCTAATGTCGCAAATCAATTTGTGCCCAAGGTTACAATGCCTTCATAAAGAGATACATCTAGTGTGCTTCACTCATGTCCTTGGTTTCCAACATGAGCCCTGAAAATGTGTTGATGTAAGCTTGAACCCTACCTATATGCTCAAGAGTCTTCAACTAATTCCGTGCAATCCAAGCCTAATTCCCTGACCCAAACTAAGCCTTCAAAGCTACCTTCATCTTTGCCTAATTGTCAATCTTCTCTATACTATACCCGATTTCCAAGCCCTCCATTTGATTTCTCCAACAAAACTCTAGGATCCCTATCAAGAACATTGCATCAACATTCACCTTAGCTTCCTATGAACTTACATTACTCTACTCCAAGTATAGTGCAATATCCCAATAAAAGCTACCAATTAACTTAGCATTATGGGTGTCATCATATAGTTCCAATTCTTTATTTTAACTCTTATAGAAGTCAATGACCGATTCCCACTGGCAATAGTGTCTTTAACAAGTTGATGGTGTCTTCTTAGTCTTTGACTTTCTTAACAATAGACTTCAACGAGTCTTACATCACTTTCACTCTTCCATCTACATCAATGAATTAAACTCTTCCATCTACATCTTTGATACCAACATTCCTTCATAAAATGGTGAAAAGTCCTACATGGAATTATCTTTACAAACTTGATGTGCCCCAAACTTTGTTTTGACCCTCAAGGTTGTGCAACACTGTCATGCCTCCACCACAAGAGCTTAGCCAACCTACACCTACTACAACCAAACTACACCTCTTCACATAAGGTCTTCATGTAACTAGACCTTAAACTATGATATGTTGAATGCAACCAAGTCCTACACAACCAAGTTCATTCATCAATGGCCACATGTACAACCATGGCCATAGAGAATCCCAACAATTCTTTTATACTTAGCCAATTATTCTACTTAACCAACATGCATTGAAAGGAACCACAACATTCAACAATATAAAGAGTCCACAACACAAATGTATGGGGTGATAACCATGATAGATGCCTTAACTTTATTAATATGAAGAATGTTACAAAAACACAAAAAAGAAGTGTGGCCTTCTACCTGCAACTCTTACATATATACAAAAAATCTAGGCAATACTACCTACTACACAACAAACACTTGCACAATCCAACCCCTAAAGCATCTATCAATTGTTTGCCAAGTTACTTTGTCAATCCATCTAGCACTTAAGCATGCCTTGCCATTGTGCAAAACTACACAAGGAAAGCTCATCCAATCATGCAACCTATTGTCACAACCAACCAAAGCTTGCCCATGTTTGTGGTGTGCCTTGCCTTCATGCAAGGGTCCCTAAACCAACTCATCCAAGCATCTAGCCATTGTTGCATCCATTTGTGTTGTGATCGATGACCACCAAAGTGATTATGCAGTGGAGGGCCTAAAGCCACTCTAGGCTAGGACTTGCCAAGTTACTTATCTATCGATTGCTTGTCAAGTTCCTTTGCCAATCCATCTAACACTTCAGCATGCCTTGCCATTGTGCTAAACTACCCAAGGCAAGCTCATCCAATCATGCAACCTACTATCACAACCAACCATAGCTTGCCCATGTCACACCAAAAATAGGAATCAAACCAACTTGTCTAAGCATCTTGCCATTGTTGCATCCATCTGTGGATCAATTACCACCAAAGTGATTGGAGGGCCCAAAGCCACTAAAGGCTAGGGCCTTCTACCTCCCTCGTCATCAATTAGATGAATGGAATTGCACAATTACAAAATCTTTACTCAAACCTATTAGGGACATGTCACTAGAGATTGCTACCATTTCTGAAATAATTTATTTTACTCAAGTATATGAATTGAATGATAAGGCAAATAAACTATTTGTGGAAAAATTCAAAGAATGAGTTTTATTTTTCCATAGGTTATGGTTCTTTGTTTTTGTTTTATAACTCAATTTTTTATAGTGATGGCACAATTTTGTGCTAAAATGCAGTTTCTTTCTTATCTTAGATGATGGAACTCAATTTTTAATAGCGATTACACAATTTTGTGCTAAAATGCACTATGAACATATATGTACATTAATATTTATCAATAGTTTTGCAAGGGCTTCTTAAGCACTAATGTACTAGAACTAGGGATGGATGCTAAGATAATACATCACTGGAAGGAATTTCTGGTGGAACTTTGAAAAGCCCACATCCATTTGAACCAACTGAGAATTTTTTCCAATTTCATCATTTTCAGTGTATACTAAAAAAAAATTGGATTATTTGAATTGCTAAGAGTATATGCAAACTTAGCTTCTTGATATAACCCTTTAGTCTAATCTCCTAATACTATAATTGTTTTATGTCCTGTCTGATTGTAATGTTCTTCCCAATTTAGCTCCCTATGATCTGGATAAAAACATACCATATTTCACATTGACATCAGCCACTACCACATCCATCATAATGCTTTTAGATGGAATTTAAGACAAACGAACTGCTAGATCTTTAATGATACCCATAGACTTTACTTTCTTTGAATAAAATGCCATAGTAAATACCTTTATAGGGCATGGTAATGTCTAATCCCAACTTATACATGAAGAATTTTGGCATAAGATTATGAGTTTCTCCAAAATCTAGCATGTAATAGATGAGCATGTACAATGAAACTAATATAAAATGGTGTAACATTGTTTAGATCCTCTAAATATGGGAAACATCATCAAAAGTTGTATGATATATTAAAAATATATCATGCATGCCACAAGTTCTAAATAATATTAACTAGCATACCCCAAAGCAAGGAAAAGGAAATACCAAAGTGAATTAAGGTGGTTAAGTTATTCAAAGATCTAGAGATTTTTTTGTTGGATGGAAATTGAATACCTCAAATGGTATTCTAGCAAGGGTAATCGTGAATGGATTTATGGTATGAGAATGTCATGTAAGAATCGTGAAATATCAGTCCATCATTAAATCAATCTTTGGTTTTTATTAATCTTCCAAGGTCTATTAGAATATGAGGAAATAAAGGGCCATTGTTGTGTGTCATATTTTCATGGGTCACCAATACAATTCAATTAGAGTCTAGAAACAATTGGTTTAGATGAGATCCATACTGTGATGTGCATGACAGTCGTCTTAACAATTTGCAATAGAGACTACTCATTAATCCCAATGGGAAGCTCTCAAGAATGGAGTTCCATCCATGGTGCTTACACAATTCACTTATAAAAGTGATTAGAAAAAACCTTCAAGGAAATTATTGTTTCTATAAATCTGACACGACTTGTTACTCTTAAACTAACAATTGAAACACTATTACCATTACCAAACCCCATAGAGAAATGATTATTTCAGTTCTCTACATTAAATCATTTATGACTTATCAATCTTGTTTATTTATTTGTGATCCATGTAAAATTTCATGAAAAGTTCTTACTAATTCCACTTTAGATTATGACTAAAAAAACCATAATGTTTAAGCATGTAGCCCTAATACATTTAAGTTTATTATTCAAATGTAAATACAACACAATAATTATAAGGGAGGAGCAAAATAGGAAAAACTTGTTTTTCAAATGCCTCAATGCAAACAATAGGATGATAATTGTAGGAGTTTAAATAATGTTGTCTTGTTGTAATAGTTATTTACACTTTCTGTCATTGTCTTTTTTGGACTAGTTTCTTATAATTTTTTGGTTTGATTGTTAGATATCAAGTTTTTCTGGTTGTTAGATATAGGAAGTGCTTTTCAATGTACTCGAGAGTCTCATTGACCTACTTTTGCAGTCATTTGTTGGACATTAATAAAATTCGAGTATTTCAAATTTCTTTTTCGACTATATATTTTAATAATGTATATGAGTAAGTTTGAAATTCCTAAAACATCCAAAATATAAATTTTCATGTGGATAATGAGTTATAGGTCTAAAGAGTAGGAAACTACTTTGCGTAAGTTCTGTGTAAGAGTAGGAAAGTTGCACGTTTAATGGCAGAACTTAGTTTTAGGCTTTCTATGATGGACATAGGGTTCCTCAAATGGTCATAGGGTTACACTAAATCGGAGTTCAATGCACTGGTGCTTAGAGGAGGTTCTGGTTGGTAGTCCAGCTTTTATATATGAGGTTCTCTATTTTTATAGTTGTCCATGCTCTTTTGGCCAAGTGGGGCCTCTTTTCTGTTAGATGGTAGCTAAAATAGTGTTTTCCTCTTTTATGTTAGATGGTAGCTAGAATAGTGTTTTCCTCTGAAGACATTATTGCTCTTTTTAGCAAAATCTGTTATAGTGGCTCTTAATGGTGAAAGTCACTACGAAGTGACCAGCCTGCTCTTTTTGTACTCCAACCTTAAACCTTGTCTTATTTCAATCCTCCTCTTTTTACAAGCCTGCTTTGACTACCTTCAGTGGTTGATAATTGCACTTCAAGATGGCAGGAAACACTGGTTAGTGGAAGCTTCTATGGAAGATGAGGTCAGCGCACTAATGGGTGTGGTTGACGAGGCACTATGGAACAAGGTGGGATTATTCTCCTTGGTGGATGAGCTGAGTGCGGGTACATGGATTAAGCTACCATTTGTGTCATGCATTAAACCTTCTTCTATGACACCGACGGAGCTCCTTACACAACACAACACTTGTTTAGAGCACAACCACCTCATTAGTCGGGGTCCCATGTCTAAAACTAACAAAGGTCAATTTTCTGGAGTGAAGGATGGGAGGAACTCTAAAGAGGTTAGAGGTCAGTTTTCTAGAGTGAAGGATGGGAAAAACTCTTAAGAGGTTAGAACTAAACTATTTGGGAGGACTATTTGGGAAGCCGTCTTTTATTAACAAGGGTGGGAGTTTCTCCATGATCTCCCAACTGTTCCTTTTGTGGCTTCTTGTCACCGTTTTTAATCCATATTTCTCTGCTCCTCTATCGCCATAATTCCTCTTCTGCTTGGAGATGCTTATTACATTCTACCTCTAAAGACTTTACATGGAGATCCAACTCTATGCTGGTCAATCCTTTTGACTTCTGCTGGTAATGAAAATCTAGATCCTCCTCAATCTTCTCAAAGATTATTTGGTTCTGTAATCTTTTTTCTTTTGCCCAAGTCTTTACCCGAAGTTTACATTGTTCTTAGCAAAACCTTTTAGGACTGCAAGAATTTCCTCTCTGGTACAAGGTTTTTCAAGAGAAAGAACATCATCTTCTTCGACTAGGCATGGAAGAGCCTTATTGTAGAGACCTGATCCACAATGGTGTATTGCCTTGTGTCCTCAAAGAAACTGTTGAAATATCTGGTAGCTTATTTTTTCAGTGCCTCTTGACCTAAGTCACAAGTTCAACACTACAAAATCACAAAAGCCCACACCAAAAGATAATATGACAACTAGGTGGTTTGATGGAGTTGCTCAACTAAATGGTCTACAAAGTGGTGTTGGAGGGGGATGTTAATGATCAATGAACATTCAACGTACAAATGGACCTTAAATTGTGGACCAGATTCAAACACTAGGGCAAAACTCTTGGGTGTCGAGGCTACTTTAACTCTAGCTTCTCAGATAAACATCATTGAATTAGAAGTTTTGGGTGGCTCGAGAATAGTTATAAAACTGGCAAAACATGAAAGGAAATCTGCAGGTTGTTACTCTAGTCTGGTGGAAGAAAAGGATCAGAGACCTTAGCAAATATTTCAGCTCAATCACCCTTTCCCATATCTAGAGGACAATGATAAAGAGGCAGATCAATTATCAAAGCAAGCCCTTCAAATGCAAACAAGGAAGATAGCTTATGTCACATACTCACTACCTCAATCAACTTTTTCATTGATTTATGCTGAATCAGAGCCCCCGAATTACCTACAGAGGCCTAGTGCAAGCTAACTCTCCCAATCTCTTCGTTCCCACATGATCGCGAGTCATGGTCATAGTTCAAATAATAGCGGTGCCTATTTGTATTTCACGCCTTGACGCTACAGTGGTGTCGAATCGTTCGACTCTGCAACCACCAAACCCCGACAAGGCTAGCGACCGGCCAATGAGAACAGACCCCATCGCCCGATTAAGTGGAGTACAGGTGGCAAAGGAGGAAATGCGACACAGTAGTCGACAGGACAGGAGGGGGCCCCACTTCACACGCCACACTATTCCAAACCCCC
>JZKD02S1775053.1:86829-98176 GCA_000966675.3 Picea glauca
TTATGACACGTGGCCTCCGTCGTTCGGATAGATCAGATCTATCCCAAGGCTTTCGCCCCTATACACTAGGGTTTTAACCCTCGAGTAACTCCTGACAAATCCAACGACTGTCAGGTTTCCAGCCGAGATCTGATGGCTCAGATTGGTTCCTATCCGTGCATCATTCTTCCACAACTCCCTGGACGTGGAAAAATCAACGGTTCAGATACTCCCATGGACCTTGGGGGTCTACAGTCCCAATTTCTTTGCTACCCACAAAGACACAAAGAAACCAAGTGGTAAGGCGTCTAACACCCTACTTTCTCCTACCAATCTAACGATCGTGTGTGACCGCAAATTTTCCGACAAAATCTCATCTGTCGATCAACACCTATTTATGGTTATGGTACTTAACCTTCCTGCTTCTTCTTTCGATCTGACGATCGTGAGTGACCACGGATCTCCCGATGGGATCTCGTCCGCCGATTCAATACTTCATCCTTATGCTGTCATCTCAAGTTTTCAAGAGGATCGTTCCTCCTCGTGTAGGGTTACTAAAGCCTTTACGCCTTCACGATCTCTTTCCCAGTTCTTGACGAGCTTTTTAAGAAGGGTCTCTATGGGGAGGTTTACCCAGGGTACTATCTGAGGCAAATAAAGGTATCGCCCTCCCGAGAACCAGACGTGAAGTCTGAATTAGATCAGTACACATATAAATAACAATTCATGAGGACATAAGCCATACATAGTCCTTCCATACAAATATACAACTACTAGTACTGATCAAAACACCATGCAGACATTCTTGTAATGAAATCATTCACAGTTTCACAGCTTATGAGCATAACTATCATAATACATATATTTCGAAATGCCAAAGGCAAAACATTTATCATAAAGTAACAACAGAGGTTATGCAACCGCTAAGAGGGGTGCTCGTTTCCACCCAACCGTAGGCTCAACAACTCCCAGCGAATTTACCACTAGCCACCCCCGAACTGAGACCACGATGTTGTGAGACTGTGTCTCTGTCTGCCAGTGGTGACCAAGAGCGAAGATTACTCTCCTTCCTCTCTGCTATCACTTACTCTGCATATTGCCAGAGTTCTCTTCCTCCCCTTGCATCTGCCCCCAATCGCTTCTACCCCACGCCTTATCCTCTTGCGAGGTTGCGTGTGGCACAATTTCCCTCGCACTGGTCAGTCATGATGGCTCTACGAATGGGTGGTTCACCTCCCCATTCCTCATTAATTCCTGAGGAGCCATCTACCTGCCAACCTAAAAAACATTTAATTCAGGGCCACTGAGCCGCTTTTGGTTCTCCGGACCAGTGAAGTCCAAATACGATATTAATTCTCGGTGGAAGTCAATGCCACCTTTCAAGGTGCCTTCCACCGCCATCGTGGGTGCTTCTACCCCACACCTTATCCTCTTGCGAGGTTGCGTGTGGCACGATTTCCCTCGCACTGGTCAGTGATGATGGCTCTACGAATGGGTGGTTCACCTCCCCATTCCTCATTAATTCCTGAGGAGCCATCTACCTGCCAACCTACAAAACATTTAATTCAAAGCCACTGAGCCGCTTTTGGTTCTCCGGACCAGTGAAATCCAAATACGATATTAATTCTCGGGGGAAGTCAACGCCACCTTTCAAGGTGCCTTCCATCGCCATCGTGGTCTCTTTTTCAGCACATCCCCTCTTAGCAGCCCTACAATATAAATTCATAATGTTATTCACATTCATTGATCTTTTCCATAAGGTCCATTCACATCACACATTCACATTCATGAGTTTGACACAGTTCTGGCCAATCCAGTTATTTTTACAAACTGGGGAAAACAGGGTGATAAAGCTTACAACCTATGGGAGAATGGAAATGAAGGTCCTACTTTATTTCTAAATCTCTATTAGCTAGTTGTCCTTCAAGGATGCCATCTCCACTTTTTGGTAGTTGTTGCTCTTTTTGTTGTCACTCTGATGATCTTGTTTGGTTTATTCTCGTGGGAGGAGTTCTATGTGGATGATGCTTGTGAAGCTGGGGTTACATGTCCCCATTGATGCAGCCTATGCACTGGCTTTCTTTTTCTTATCTTACAATGCTGACCACTGATGTAATTTGTCTTGAGCACTGTTATATAATATAAATATAATGATCCACAGATTTGAAAGATTATTTCTATACAATATAAGTACTCTTAGGTTTTTTCAGCATGTTAAATCCATTTCTACATTCATAAATGGATTTCTACATTCAAAAATGGATTTTAAACAACTAAAAATAATGATTTCATGCAGATTTATGATTTCAACCAAAAAAACCCATTTCATAGAACATATAAACAACATCATTTGAATGCGGCTTAAAATTGTTTTTTATTAAGCTTAATTTAAGATATGAATCTTTTAATAGACGTGGGGTTTTCTATTAATATGTTATTTCTGGAAAAAGTAAGATTACCATGGAAGTGTTTAGGTTTTGTTATTATATAGTAAGACTGTAATTAAAAAAAAAAATTATTCCATTAATTGAGTTACTTTTAACAAAATAATGGTATCTTGAAAATATATGTTAATAAAGTAATTCTTATTTTAAAAAGTTATAAATATAAATATAATAAATTATTGAGATAATGATAATTTTCTCTTTAAAAAGATATATGAATATAAATATAAATATATAGTAATTTAAAAATATATATATAATTATAAATATATAGTAAAGTATTAAAACTCTTATAAAGATATATGAATATAAATATAAATATATAGTAATTTAAAAATATATATATATATAATTATAAATATATAGTAATTTAAAAATATATATATAATTATAAATATATAGTAAAGTATTAAAACTTTTATAAAAGTATATAATTTATAACAAAATTTAAAATGTATATAAAATATATATCATATATATTACAAATAATTCTACGGGGTTATAAAGTATTACTTTGCCTCGCCTCGGGGCTATAACGATCTCTGGAATCAAATGACCAGATATCACCGATGCCCAATCACTGCAAGTGAGTAGCACAGACCAGGAAGTAAGATGGGGAAAAGGTGGACAACGAAGCACGCATGACTAATCTCTCCTACAGCTATTCTGTTTTTAAAAGGTCAAATCGCTTAGTTGTCTTGAAAACCAATCAGTGTAGATAGGTGTAAAATCGATAATGAAAACACTGCAGTAGAGATAGGTGGCAAGTCTAGCAAAAAGATAAACATTCATTACCATTATATGTTATAGGCTTAAGACAGACAACGAAGACCTATCAAGGAACTCTCCCTTAAAATACACCTAGGTGTTGAAACCAAAAACTATGGACTAGAAAGTAGTCAAAAGGCACACCACAAACATGGGCAAGGCAAATGAAGCTTGCCCACTTTTTGGTGTGACACCAAAACCCTAAATCAAATCTTAACATGCATGCTGCTACTCCTACAATTATCATATTGAGCATATTAAAAATATTTCACAAACTTTTCGATAGTGTGAAATATAACAGGTTGCTTTGCTTTCCCGTCCATTAGAAATGGCTTAAATGTAGGTAGTTCTATTCAATTATTTATACCAAAAATGGTAGGCCATCCAATTGTAAGCGAACAAAAAGTGGTCGAATATAGCTAGTAGGTTATCGATACGCAGGGCACACATCTACAAATCGGTAGCTTTAGTATGTAAAAACAACTTGACTTAAAACTGAAAGCCATAAACAGAAGCCTATTTGAAAATTTGCAGTCGCCAATTACATGTTCAATGAGATTTGTTCAAAACCCAGAATTTCAAATAACTGAAGAGCGACCGCCTCTGACTACTATATCTCAGAGACTTGAAAAAAAAACTGTTACACTTTTAAAAAACGAAACGGACACTTTACAAATAATAGATGAAAAACGAACGAAAACAACGCTTAAAAATACCAAAATACAACATCAGCAGAAGACAGCAACTGACTACAGTTTGCATAAACTTGGAAAAGATTTACCACAAAAAGAAAGATAAAACAGAGAATAGGACGGGAAAAAAAACGCTTAGTGGAAGAAGTGGTTTTATTGTCAAGGCTCACGCCAGCAAAGCCGCCACTGCCGAACTACAATAGGGTAACCTCATCACAGCGTTGCAAACAGAGAGACTTAACATTACAAATAAATTCTAAAAATATAATGAAATTTGGCTACAGAATGTGTAACAAACCACACCTATGGCAATCTACTGCAATACCATGCCCTGCCAACAGTTAACACAACAAATAACTTTAATTTTAAAAACGATGGCGATAACTTAACTCCATCAAGCCATGGCCGACAAACAGGCATTGAAGCTAAAAACACATGCAGAAATTACGATGAGCCGTGCTTCATCTTTAGATCTATATAGTTGGTCACCTGTAGTCTTCGCCACCTCTTGTACTCGCTTATGGTTAAGGACGGTCATTTTCAACCTTCAATATATGTAGTCTTGGTCGCCTCTTGTCCACACTTTCCTTTCATTTCTGGTTCACCTAGGGTTGTTTTCAACCCCTCATACAGCGTTGCCACAGTAGGTTCGTTTCGACCTTCATACACAGTTCCCATGGTGATTTCCATGTTCGTAATTAGTAAATTTAAGGTTAGGAGGGAACTATGCTAGTATTTCCTTTATACCAAATTCACAAAATATACATAACTTAAGATCACTTGAGCTTTGTGTGAAGACCCTTTGATGATCCTTTTTTGAATTTCGTATGAAGACCACAGATAACCCATCAATCTATGATCGTACGACTTGAATGGATATTCAAAAGATTAGTACGTTTCCAGAAGTCAAGAAAACATTTAAAAACCCCAAGAGATATCGATCTTCTGAAGATAGCCATGAATGCACTAAAGAATGTGAGGCTTCAATGACCCATCTCAGTTCCTTTCTCTGCGAATGTGGGCTTCAATTACCCCATCCTGGCATGCTTTCTGCTTTAGCTCTCTATTGAGCTGTTGTATATTGGCGTCTCAAGACAAATAACATTGGTCTGTTACCATTCATGTTTTTATTATAGATTGTTCGTTTACATTATTAATGATGCTATTCATTGAGGAATGTTGGCAGATGATGGTGAGCAGAGATCTTCACCGGTTCATTTAGAATCCACTGTGAACTTCATTCCAATACTGCTCTTATGGTTGCCAAAGCATCAATTGCTGCAAGTAAATTGTAAAATCTGAAAGTCTTAGAACAGACAACGGATAGAGTTACGGACTGGTAGCGATCTTCAAATAGAAAGTTCCAATTCCAGATTTTATGATGGAATCACATTCAGTTATCAGCGATCCTAATTGAATATTTTATACAGAATCCAGGCCAATATAGATTGGTCTATCCTTATTTTTATTATAGATTGAAGCTTTAAATTTTTAATGATGGCTCTTCATTATGGATTGTTGCCAGATAATGTGGGCAGATGTTCGCCTGTTCATTTAGAATCCATTGTGAACCGCGTTCCAATACCGTTGTTATGCTTTTCGAAGCATCAATGGCTGCAAGTAAATAGCAGACTCTGAAAGCCATCGAATGGCTAGCCAGCTATCTTAATTGCACTTGTTATATAAAGTCGAGGACAGTATGGGCAAGGAATATAATTGGATTACCTCGAGTACAAAAAAATCCAAAACAATACAAACGAGAAAAGTAACCATGAAGACTAAGCTGATACGAGGTACTAGTCTCCACATATCAAATTACTTTCTCAAGCTCTTTGAGATCCAACAAAGTAAAAACTATGGATATCCCAACAGAGTAAAAACTATGGATATCCCAACAAGCCAACCTAGTCGACTAAGTCAAGGCCATACACCAGACGACAATGTCCAACTCTGTATCAGAACCTTCCTTAGAGTCAAGTCACTAAATTGCTTTTAACAATACCAACGGCCACCAGGTAGAATAGTTACTCTCAAAGAAATTCCAGTACCCATATCCAACCCGAGATCGAAACCTAAAAAGTAATTATATTGCATCACAGCATCTAACACCAGCAAGCCAACCTAGTCATCTAGGTAAAGACCATACCCCAGACGACAATGTCCAACTCTGCATCAGAACCTTCGTGACAGTCAGATCACTAAAATGATTTTAACAATACCAGATTGAATAGTTATTTTCAAATCAATTACAGTACTAGAATAGTTATTTTTCAAAGCAATTACAGTACTAGAATAGTTATTTTTCAAAGCAATTACAGTACTCATATCCAACCCAAGATCCAAACTTAAAATTAATTCCATTGGATCATGACATCTAAGGTAAATGCAAGGTCCGTCAACTTTGGTGCAAGACCACTTATACCATAAATAGATGAAACAAAAACCTTTTCAGAGAGATTATGCTTGAGCCAAGGTACAAACTAGTCAGCTTTGGTACAAAGACACATGTCAAATAGACAAAATAATTAAAACTTTCCAGAGATACTACTTAAAGTTCTTGAGGTAAGACTTTGACCAGAGTGCTCACCCTAGGGATATGAAGTAGCCAATGCCCATGAAAAACAATAACATAGAGGAAAAACAGTTAAGCTACCTTGGGCTATATAGTGACACAGATCTTAAAACACCCAGGGTCTGCAGTCGGGTTACAAACTTTATTCAATTGAATGAACTTCATCCAAACCAGAGTACAGAACGATAAACAGAAACTAGTAATCACGTGTGGCATAAATTTTAAAAAATTTACAAAAAAAGAAAATAAAAAGATTAAACAAAAGTTTGCAACTTACAGACAGAACCTAAATCCAAATACAGAAAAAGAAAGCAACGCTCAGTGGAAGAAGAAGTCGTTTTTGTTAAGGCTCACGGCAGCAAAGCCGCCACTGCCAAACAACATTAGGTAACCTCATCACAGCGTTGCAAACAGAATGATTTTCAGATCTCAAATAAAAATGAAATTTGGCTTCAGGGTGTGTAACAAACGACACATCTCTAGCAATCGAATGCATTGCCTCAGAGAAATCCGCTAAGATTATTTTATCATCACCAGCCAGCAGCCAAAATAATAAAAATACCATAAATATAAAACCACAGGCAATAACTCACCTCCTGCAAATCTCAGCCGACCAAACAGGTAATGATAAGAGAGCTACGATCCGCTCTGGTTGTGAAGTAAAATGAAGTTACAGGACCTGTATTTATACATGTTGGAGTGGACTAGGGTTTGTAAAAGCGGTTAGGGTTAGTAAAGGGTTAGGGTCGTATAGGACATTCGGAGGCTTATGCGGGTTAGGGTTTGTTCCTTGGAGTAGGTATTATGCTAAATCATACATCTATAAATTGAAAATATTGCTCATCTACGTGACAATAACCAAAGTTGCATCAAGTTTGGATTGAACCTAGTAGGATCATCGTGAGCATCTTTCATCAACATATATCTAATATCCCTTGGCCCTAACTTTTATCCAGCCAAGCCATTTGGAAAGAGACTATTTTCAAATACTCCTATCCCATTGATATTGGAGATGGATGCAATGAAATTGAATGGATTTCTCTATTATCTAGTTTATTTTTTGTTTCTCTTTCTATAAGAGAAGAGTCATGGAGAGCATAGGTTCGAAAGCATGATTAATTTGTTTTTCGGATCTTATTGTAGAGGCATGAGCTTTTCATGTATCTATGTTCCTTTAAAAGCACCATAATGATTAGAAGAGATTCCTTGGTAAGGCGGTGCAGAGAACTCGTTAAGAGGCAATATCTCACATGGCTCTGCAAAACCTACTAAACCTTCCAAAATATATTGTAAATGAATTTTATCATAGATCAAATGCAATGTTGAAGATTACTAATAATAAATAATAATAATTTAATTTAAGGTCATTGCATAGCAAAAAGTCAAGTTGATATATGGAATTTTCTTATTTATGGGACAAGGGACTCCTTGCTTGTAATTATTTGATTACTTAGTTTACAGAGGTGTACATACCCTAACCCCTTCTTGATTCGAATCTATGACATTTATAGGGTAGTATAGAGATTCCTCGGTGGGGCAATGTAGAGAACTCATCAAGAGAACTCATTAAGTAGGTAATCCACCAAAATTCATTATTTAAGTTTTTTTTGTCTTTTGTTCAAAATTGCAACGAAGGGGTGTGTTGTACATTAGTTCATAAAGCTTCATGTTATTAAATTCAAAAATCATTTTGCTATAAAATTGTTGTCAATTAAGTCTAAGAGGTTAGCTCAATCTGTTGTCACCAATGTTGATGGGCATTTGGCTAGTTTTGTGCCATCATGTGCCTAATTCAAATCCACTTGGATAAGGAACATTGGTCTATGTCGATGAGTTTATCAAGGATGCCATCCACGAATATGGGGAAGCATCCCTTTGGTTTCCCCGTGAAGCTTTCCTTATTAAAAAAAAACATTGTCAATCTCTCCAAATAGGCCATCACAAAATACCATCCATTTAGATGGTGCCTCTACATGCATGAGTGAATGTAGTTCCCTCATAAGGACATTGTCTAAGGTTAAGACAACCCTAGTGCACATAATGTAGAATACCTAGGGAGGTAATATGGGGAACCTAGGGAGGTACCCAAGGGGAATAATAATAATTAGATAGTTATGTATTATTATGTATGAAGGTCATTTCTAGTAAATAAGGCCCAAGTAATAGTGTGAACACAATAAAGGTGAGAAGGCTTACTAGAAGGTTCAAACTACTAGAATGTTCCTGGGAGATAAAGAGTGTTATATAAAGAAGTGTAAGCAATATATTAGAGCATGGTGAAGAATATTGTGAATGTATCAAGCATTGTTTGAGAAGTGTTATCCTTCCATAAGGATTAATATATGGTGTTACCCTACCACAAGGGTTTTCTCTCTACATCTCTTGTGTTGATTATTTTGAGTGAATAATTTAGTTTCTTGTTGAAGATAGGGTTTTTTATTCTCTCTTATATTTTCAAATTGGAGCCATGTAACATTTGGTATCAGAGCTCTTTCTTCGACCAAAGAAAGAAGAATTTTTGTAGTTTTTTTCAAGGGAAGAAAGGGGGCGGTGCACTTCAGATTAAATTTTGAAACTTTATGAGAAAAATTTGTAGAAACCAATTGGATTTTTGAGTTCCTCTTGTAAAAATACCTAATTTAAAAAAATGTCCAAAATGGAGTCCAAGAAGTGAATTTATCGGCATTTTAAAATCAACATTTTTTCAAGGTTTTTCCATAAACGGCCACGCGATTTGCAAAGTAAGTTATTTTATAAACCCTAATTTTTTTTGTTGAAGATTTATTTCAAGCAAGATGTTTTTTTTTGGAAAAGTTGATGAACCTAGTATTGAATAATATATGCAAATTTTCAAATCATTATGGATAGAGAAGTCGAAATCTCATCTACACTATGGTTTCAAAATTTCATGTCCCCATTTTTGGATTCCCTAATTGTGTGGTTAGAGTTACTGCAGGAGGCCTTAGTCAGTCAGGTCATAGGGCTGAGACTAGGTCATCAATGAGCCCAAAAGGTTTGGAGGAGTTGTATGGGGCCCAACTTAGTTTATTTCCCATTATTCATCATCAGAATCATTTCTGCACATCTTGTTCTTGGTTCCGTTGCATTTCGACGATTTCCGTAAACTGGGGTTATTATTGGGCATATTTGAATTAATTACACTAAAGGCATTATTTGGAGTTCGTTTCTTGGAGAAATATCTTAGTGTAATAGCTTGTTGGAACCGGGGCAAAAATATATGAAGGATGGGATGATGAAAAGTGACTTTCAGTGGTCGGAGAAGTCATAAAGGTGAATTAATCACTTTTTGGAGTAAAAAGCTTCATTAAATTAATAAAGTGATTTTATGAGAAAATATTAAAGAGGAATTAAAAGTCACTTGAGGGAGGAAAAGGTGAAAGGGGAGTATAAAAGAGAGATAGGGGCTCATATTTTGGCATTATGATGATTGATTATTTTGTATTCAACCTCTTGGCTTGGAGCGTTGTTAGAGCTTGGGGTTTTGAGGGTTTTGGTGACAAACCCTAGGATTGGTTTCGATGTTGCAACGATACACCATTGATAGTCATTTTGTGGGAAGAGATCACTCTAATCTCTTTATTGTGCTTCAGTGTCAGTGGTGGTGTTTGATGTGACAGTGTTTTCTCTTCATAATGTGTGGTTGAGTTTGTCTTCTTAGAGGGCGAGTTCTTCTTGGGAAATAAAATGCAGTTGTTGTGATCGTGTTTTCTTTGAGAAAAGGGGGTCGATTTTAACTCTGGAGGGCGCACCTTGGAAGTTGAGACTTATTTGTTGCAAGGGTCGAGTTTCCCTTGGTTGTGGGGGCGATTTCTAGTAGAGGGAGGAAAAATTTCTTATGATGGGCGAGTTTGGCAGTGGCCTAGGCCGAGTTTCTTCAATGGGGACGAATTATGGATTGTTGATAACTTATTTCTCTTGCTGGGATAGAATCTAACTGTTGGGTGAATATATATTACTTGTTGGGTCGGTTTTATTACCCATAGGTTTTCATTTTTAGTGAAATATAATGCATATACAAAAGTATACCTCCAGGAGAGTTGTTGCACAGAAAATTGTTATTACGGTATATGTATTACTCCTTGCATTTGAGAGCAATAAGGTGTTATCAGATTGAAGCATATCAAGCAAATCATGTGAGTTATTGTTGGTATCATTGTTTAGTTATATTCTAGTAATAGATACATAAATCTATGTTGTGTTTTCTCAACTAAATCAATTATGCATTGTGGGTTTTTATGCTTGTTGTCCCATACTTTGTTGTGTTAAAGTGGGGTTTTTTTGGCACAATTAAACCATGTATAATCAACCCATAGCACCACATAATCAATTAAAATACCACATCAATAACTGGGAGTTATAGCGGTGAAAGGACATTTACAACCTAAGTGTTTGACAAAAGTCAACACTCGAGAAACACTTAGATATTACCACAGAAGTAAGAATTTTGTAACAGCGATACTTAGGTACATTACACAAAGACAATGCTCTCATATGGTGGCAATCATTTGACTATGAAGAGATTATGGCACTTTCAAATGAAGCATTTGAAAATTTACTTTTAGATAATGGTCTCATTCAAAAAATAAGGATAAAAAAAAGCCACCAAGGGTTTATTTTCATGTGGCAACTCTATATTATAGATTTGTGGATGTATTCAACAAGAGAAGATTATTGTTTCTATTAACCTTAGTAGCATGCATAATTTTGTCAAAGTTAATTTGGCTAAAAATTTGCAAGTACCTGCAAAGAATATTCAAAGCACACAAGTTGAAGGTGAAACTGTTCAAATTTTTTAAGATTTGAAGATTACAATGGACAAATATATGTTGCATTCATATTTTTATGTTGTGGATATAAATGATGTGGATGTT